>JABYPW010001756.1:0-13846 GCA_016880775.1 Phymatotrichopsis omnivora
GGTGTAATTAATTTTTATTCTTATAACCCTAGAGGGGTCATCTAAAAGAACATCTTTATACAGCTATCTAAAAAGCTATAGAGTAAATGGAAAACATCTTCTCTAAATAATAGAACAGTTATACAATGTATAAAAGATAGTAACAAGATAGTATTTAAAGACACATTAGTTATAGTAGCTATAGATAGAAGAATATAATAAAACATAATTTAATTACATGTATTATAAATAACTATAGGAGAGTATTTACTGTTAAAGTTAATTATATCATATATATTACTAAAGAAGGTAGGTCTATACATAAACTTTGAGAAGAACATATCTTAAGATTATTGTCTAAGGAGTAAAAAGCAGATTTATTTACAATTTTTATATACAATCTGATTTTGTATTTTGATAGAAAGTTAAAAAAATACCCCTAGATAATTCTAACTATTTACTTTATTTATAAGGTATATAGGAAATATTATATACTAGAATAATTATTTTATATTACTAGCTAGTATATTATAGCTTATCTTCTTTTATAGGATATTATAAAGAGAGAGAGAGAGAGGAATTAATTTGCTAATTTTTATAATCTAGGTATAGTTCACCCTCCATAGATTAACAGACTAGCTAGGGATCTACTTTTATATATCTGACATAGTCTTACCTTATATATATTAGTAGCCCCTTATGATATTAGCCTAAGTATAGCCTCTATACTAGTTATCTAACAATAGATAAAAGACTACATAATTAAAGAATAAACCTAGCTCATAGTAGAGTAGTCCCCAAATAACCTAGAAATTGTAAATCTTGATGAGAATTATCTTTTCATCTCCTATAGTAGATAGCTTCTAAATATTTTAAATACTATCCTAATTCTCTCACCTTAGTACCACCTTATCCTAGGCTACTATTGTTATGAACACCAGTAGTGGTCAGCGTCAAGGTACCTCGACGATGTGCTATGATGGAGGTTATGCTTAGAATATCAACATGTGAGTATACCATCTCTACCCTTCACCATTATGTTAAGTGCTCTGGAGACGATCCTCTATCACATGACCTTATGGCATGGCATGGTATAGTGTGGCTTTGCCATTAGCCTGGACTAGGTGTGGGAAGCCAGCCCTACAGTGACTATATGATCAGCTATCGGCATGACATAACATTAGCCTAGTCAGCTATGAGGTCATGATTAGGTGATTAGACTTGTATTGCAAGAGACTATCATAAATCAGGAGTGAAGCCCAAGAGGGTGATAGACGATCATAGTCAAAACAAGTACTAATCGTGGCCTATCCTTTCCAGACTCTTCTACAGGTTTCAGTGATTAGGAATTAGGAGATGGTGTAGAATGGGTCTTGGTTATTTGTGTTTCTATTTCCTTAGTCATCTCTTTATCAGCTTTAGTAAAGGATGGATATATAAGCATGCGGTTGTTCTTTGTCTTGTCTCTTTCCTTTCTTCCTTCTTTAGCACATAGGTACTTATCTTCTCTGCGATCACCATTGTGAGAGCCTATAAGTTATCTTTGAGCCTTAAAGAATATATTCATCTTTCTTGTCTTCAATACTTGAAGTCTACCTGATCATTATAGGAAAGATATCTTCTAGTTGAGCTTTCATTTAGCCAAGATATCTAAGTTCACTCAGTAATGTTTGTGAAGCGTGCTTGAGGTATCTTTACTGAGTCATATACGATCCATATAGAGTGATCTATTATAACTATTACCTTCTTATACCTCTATTATTATACCTACTAAGAAACTCTCTAGTATACTAATACTAATGAGAGAGTAATATATTAAGAATTATATTTACTCAAACTTAGTATCAAAATATAAGCCTCTTGTATATACATTACTTTATCTTAGGTAGTAGTTCTAGTGACCAAAAGTATTCCCCTCAGCCCCTCTATTATATTTTATTCCCTTTTAAGTTATTTTACATCCTATACCCCCTAGTGGGGCATGTACACTCAACTAAGAGCAAAGACATAAATAAGGAGTACAGGATGATCCTCCGCTCCGGCCGCTTACCTTACAAAAGACAGAAAAATCCTCCACGCCTGCCGCCATACATTACCCTTCCTGAAAACAAAGGAAATCCTTCGCGGCTTCAGCTTGCAACCTTTCTGAGGCTTGCCATGGTCACATCCATGGTTTCATTGGTTGGGAGCGGGGTGCGAATGCTCCCGGGGGCCTAAGCACCCCTCCTAGGAGCTCTGAGAGCATCGCGGTTCATCGGGGCGAGCACCTGGGGTGCTCAGTCATTAAGCGAGGTGAGCAGTTTTGCGGTCGCTTCGTGCTCAGGAAGCATGTGAGAGCGGGGTATGACACTGCTGTGTCCCTCGCTCGGGTGGGGTGATCAGAGGATCGCTAAGCGAGCCTGGAATGACACTACGATCCTGTGTCGCAACCTCTAGAGGAGACCGATCGTAGGAGTTTACTCGCCCACTCACTTAACACAGTTAGGCCTCAGACAAATATTGACGTAATCGACAATGTATATTGGATATCGTTACGAGAGAAGTGTCTCGCTAAGCCGTGGTTTGCACAGTCAGGAAGGTGTGGGAGTTCTGGAGCATCTGAAAAGGAATCATCATTTGCTGCAAGACAGAAGAGACTAGACCAGGTGCAGGCTAACGAGGAGGATCTCGACCCCAAGGTAGGGGCGTTGTTGAGATTCTTAAGCAGGCTTCTCAACCTTCTCACTTCTACTTTATGAAATCGCAACGTTTTCTCTATTTCTATCTCCAACCGTTAAGCGATGTCGCAACGTCGCAACCCCTGCCCCGATCCCTCCCCTACCCCTAACTTCCCCTCAGACTGCCCCCCCGACAGTTCCACTACCGATACCATTTCAAAGGTTGAGGAACTCAAAAAATTCTAGACCGCTCTTGTCACGTCCGACCTAGGAGTACTTCTGGGATATAACTTCACCACCGGTGGTAAAGTCGTCGGAAGTAGCATCATCAACAGAGAGGCCATTGATAGCTACAACTACTCTAACCTTATTGCTTTCTTTGCAAGAGACCTCCCTGCCATCCAACAGTCACTGGCTTCCATCCAGTCGACCCTCACCACCATTACCAATACCCAGTCAGACCTCGCTAGCTGAGTCGCCGCCCTGGAGTCGCGACCGCCCCCGCCCACTACCGAGACCCCAGCACCCACTGCTGAGGCCCCACCCACCCCACCTGAAGTCCTTGAGTTGCTCAAGGACATCCAAAAGCAACAAAAAGCGACTGTGAAAGATCTTCGAAAACTTCGCTCGATCGCCTCCACCTCTACCTCCCTCCCCGCCCTACAGCAAGCCCAAGACTCCCAAACCTAGGCTCAAGTTATCTCCAAAAAATAGAAGAAGAAGGGTGGCCCGGTCACCCAAAAGGACCTTCTCCCAACCACCCCACTTCTGCTCCCGCACTATCCCACCCCCCGCAACCGAGAAATCATTGTCGATATCAAAGAACCATCGGCTTTCGGTGAGGACGCCCATATTCAAATCCGCGACCGTGTTAATTCAGCCCTGGATAAAGCCAAAGCTCCCTCATTCCTATGCATCCAATGATGCTGAAACAACAACCCCACCACACTTGTTCTCACTACTATGGAGACAGTCACAGCCGCCGCCGTCCTTTCCTACCGACCCGTCATCACAAAAGCCGTTGGCGAGTTTGCCGAAGTCAAAGGAATAAACCACAACTACATATGGAAGAAGTATATCGTCCATGCTGTCCCCACTGCCACTGACCTCAATGCCGTAGGACAAATGTCTCGACTCCGTCAAGAGATCGAATGCTACAACTCCGGTGTCACTCTCGTAATGACCCTGCGCTGGTTGACTTCCAGCGCAAAAATCAACAAACAGAATCACGGCTCCCTAGTGATCACTGTTATCGACAACAATAATGAGGCCTGTATTCTTAAGGGTCTCACCATCCTCAACAAGACCCGTCGCACTGTCAAGTACATCCCCTTCGGTGCCAACACCCAATACTCCCGATGCTCGAAGTTTGGACACCCCGTCCAAAACTGCCAGTCACCTCCCTGCTGCCAACTCTGTGCTAGCCCCCACACTATCTCTGAACATACCTACGGTATCGCCCACTGCAAACAACCCAAAGGTTTCGCCTACGAGAACACCGTTCTCCGATGTGCCAACTGCGCCGGCCCCGACAAAGCAAACGATCCGATATATATGACGATGATCCAGGCTAAACTTGCTAAGTCTAATAGGAAGGATAAGTCCACCACTATGGGAGGAGTTTAGTTTCTCTTTTCCTTACCTTGTTCTTTCTCTCGCGATGTAACTAGTGTTTTTCTACCACGGTAAAGTGCAGAGGAGTTTGCGTGTTTCTCTTTCTCTCTTCTCTTTTACTTTTCGCTCAGTCACGTAGTCTGCATAGGGGGTTTTTCTTTCGTTGTTTTAAGGTTCGCCTAGTGATTGCTTTTCCCTAGTCTGCTTTTGTACGTAGTTGTCTACGTTTTCTTTTTCTTTTTCCTTTCAGGTTCCCGGCATAAGTAGGCGGAGGATCATCCTGTAGTCTCGGTTATGTTCTTACTCTTGGTTGAGTGTAAACACCCCACCAGGGCTATGGGATGTAAAATAACTAAAATGGGAATAAAAGAAAGGTCGAGATTCTTAAGAGTCCTGTTAGCCCCTCTATTACTACCCCTTCACCTTCTTACCCTATCCTCTATTCTTCTTGTAGAGTTTTAAGACACTTTAATGATTAGATGCCTCTCATAGATGAAGCTCCCCTAGGATCAGTTTCTCTACCTTCTACTATTCTTTATAATTCTTCTAATATTAATTCTATTTTAGATAGGTGTTTTTATAGAGGAACTAGTACCTGTCTTTATTTACTTAGTTTAGTTTTCTATTTTGTATTTTATACTACTTTTTCTTTTCAGAGGAGGTGTTTTTCTTAGATTCCTTAGCTAGTATAACTATATGCAGATGTTCTTATTAGAAGGCCCTTTTGGAGCCTTAAAGAATAAAATAAAATATATGAGTATGCATGTATACACATTATTTCATCTTTTATAAAATACAAGATAGTAAGGATTTTAACCCCATTGATACTATTAGATTAGTAATATCAGATATAGTTGATTAAGATAGAGCTAAGATATTTATATTAGAGAATTTTTGCTTTAATTCAAGTCTACCACTACTTAGCCTGTAGTTATCTACTTTAGAATAGTAGTTTCCACTTGGTCACTAGCATAAATAGGGTATATGTACTTGATTAGGAGCAAGTACTAGTCACATACTTAGGAGCATCAGGATATACCTTCATCTGCTTCTTTAGAATAGTAGTAAAAGTCATATTCTTAAATAATAGTTTAATTCTATATAGGGTAATAAATGGTACAGATAGATAGATATATATTTCCCTTCTTCTAAGTTTTTACATCCTCAATCCTCTAGTAGGGCCTTTACACTTAACTAAAAGCAAAGACATAACTGGTGGAAAGAAGATAAAGAAAATCCTCTATTACATCCTATTTGTTTACATAAGGTAGACTTAGGTCAGGAGGGTAATAAATGGTACATATGATATTGTGTTAAATACTGAAGAGGTAAGGCATTCCTATATTTCCTTTTCTATATATGAAGGTTAGTATTAAGCTTAGCACCTAAAATTTAACTAATAGAAATAAGTACTAACAGGATATTAAAAGGCTGCATGTAGAGGTTGTACCTAGAAACAATCAATATGAAGTAAACAAAATAAAATAATAGGAAATTAAACTATTACTATTATGAAAGAAACTTGATTCTTTGTAATTCCTGGTAAGTGTAACTATACCCAATACCCTTTGCAGAATAAATATACACTAACTGTTTATAAAGTATAAGTGCTACCACCTAATCACACTTTATCTGATGTAAAGGATATATGTATCCTGCTATAGTATAGTGTACTGAGGGAAAAAGTGAATTATCATCATCATCATCATCATCCACCTGATCACACTTGCTTGGCCTATAATGGAACTATATTTAGTAAAGGCTATGAATATACTCCTCTAAGTAATGTATATAGATAGGAAGATATATTTATCTCAATACTCTACAAGAGGACATTTAAGGTAAATGCTCTATTTAGTTCTCTTTTCTTAATTGAGTGAAATAGCAGGTACTATTGTAGTCCTGAATGCTAGTATAGGGACTGGAATGATTGGAACCACAAAGCACCTTGCCAACTTGCTAGAGTACTCAAAAAAAAGCTTTTATCAGAGAGAAATGTATGAGGTACAATTGGGCTCTTTGTATTTTGTGGTGCTTAGCAGCTAACGGTATTTGAAATAAATAGTGGGCTTGTATGAGTAAATGAGTTCCCTATGAAAACCCATTTTACCATAAAGGTGATAATTGTGATGAGAAAAAATTCAGTGTGGAGCTATATATTGCTTTCTAACAGTGAAAATTATAATCATTTAGAGAAAAGAATTAAGCCGACACACTGGTGAAAATGACTTGAGTTTTAGTCGGACCAAAAGTAGCCCCCCTTTCCACAAAAATAATTGCCGACACTATATATATCTAAGCGAAAACTTTATGTTCCATGAAGAGTAATATTCGGAGAGAAACTACATGCCAACCCCAGCCCTATTCGCAAACACTAACAAATACGAAATGCTATTTTTCGTACTCTTTTCTTAATCTAATGTGTCCGTTTACACGTAATGTCCCGGACCTCGGGCGTTTACGTTATTGTAGCTGCACAAAAATTCAGAATCTTGATCGATACTTAGTATCGTAAAGTGCCCTCTTCCAACTATGTGTAAGTATAATTTATGCCCACTCAATATTAATATCCGAAGACGGAAAATAAACTAAGCAATTTCGAACTTTATCATACCACACGATCCCGCCCCCCCAGCTCCGGAAGGGTGCAGGATTTGAACTCCAGCAATAAACGAGAAAAATACAATCAAAAACTAATGCATTAGCCTAGGGAAGTGACTTCAATTGCCGATCTATTATCTGTTTAGGTTATAGAGACATCTTCGGATTCATGATACCCATACTCTAAACATTCCCTTTCCAATCTCTCCTATTTTTCTCCAACCCCTAACCCGGTAGAACAAAAAGGTTTTGGGGCAATCATGAGGGTGATGCTTTACAGGAGTATGTCATATCTACCACAGCTGCTTGTCCGCGTCAACCCCCCACTGCCCTCCAGCGCCCCAAAACCCCTTCTCACCGTATTTCTTCGGGTTCTTCTCACGTTCGCAAGTGTCCTTCCCAAACTTCGCAGTAACCATCCCGGTAGCAACCATTTTCGTCCTCATCTCAATCGCATGTTTGATAGACGCATATATAACACGCGCCTTAATCTCCTTATACTCGATGCTCTGCAGCATCTCCTCTGGCCCATGGTCAAATGTCTCCACAAACTTCTGAAATTCCCAAATCGCATCATTAATGTCCTTGCCTTCGTACTTTGCATACTCCACGATGAGAACCCGACGGGCAAGAATATCCGGATCGTTAGCCGCGATCAAGCTATCTTGATCTGCTTTGTCATGGGGTGCTGGAGACCAATCAACCCACCCTCGATAGGGTTTTCCGCTCTGGCAAGCGAAAATAAGACGCTTGTTTTGCGTCAGGAAACGTTTGGCGAAAGAAGAGTGGACAAAGGAAACATGCCAACCAGCCTTCGTCAGTTGAAAACGCTCGATGGAATCGCCGAAGATCACAGAAGAAATTTGCTCAAGGGTGGGCGGATCGTTTTCGGGAAACCCGCGGATTAAGACAACCTGCTTTGCTTCGACCCAGTTCGTAGGGAGGAGGTTCTCTTTTCCGCAGAACGAGCTGTCGGAGTGGTTGCTAGAAGAGGATTTCTTAAAAAGAGGAAATCCATGGAAAAGGATAGGTTTGGATTTCTTAACCGGGTGTTCTTTTACAGCGGGATTGGAAACATCCTTATCAACGAATTCGGGGAACGGGCGGTGGCACGGATCTTTAACGTATGTAATTTTTGCGACTTTGAAAAACTCAGTATTGGAGTTGCTAATGAATTCCTTCACTTCCATGGCGCACTTAATGCTCAGGAAGACAATACGAACACTGTAGATACCACTGCCTTTACGCGTAGGGTGTATTGTGTTGACGAATTCTACCGAGCCGTCGATATTGGGAAACCGTTCTTTCAGAATATCGCGCATTTCCGCCTGGAGCCCGACCACATCTCTACCTCTGATGTTTGCGATCAACAGAACTCTGGTGGCTCCAATCTTGGGATCCAAGGCAGCACCGAGGGTGGAAATATGGTCCTCGAACAGATTCGATGGGAGTGTACTCTGGAAGTCAACGATCGACGTCAAGAGTTTGTTCGCATACTTGGAATGGAACTTCAGACCACCGATACATCTAGCATAATGAACAAACCTTGAGGCTGCATCTTCAGAGATGAAAACAATGTAGCCGGAGCAGTATCCCGCGGATAAATGTCTTTCCAGAAAGATCCTCTCAAGGGATCCACCATGGATCTGTAAACCAAGGTGGTGTGCGTGAATACCGATGGGTAGCGGGGTGACTAGGATGACACGTCCGTTGCATGAGGTCGCCTTGTTGTCTTTGAGATAACTGGTAGTCAAGGACACGGGGGAGGCTGGATGGCGGACAGTGGTCGTACTTACTTTCTCCGATGCACCCGCATTCGAGTAAGCATCTTTCCAGTTCTTGTTCTTCTCGCAGTCACTAACGAACGTCTTAACAACCTTGGAGAGGAAATCTCTGAAACACTTTTCAAAAATAGTCTGGATATCTTCGCTATTCTCCATTGGTACCTTGCGGAGAACATTTAACGCGCACAAAAATTCCTCTATGGTCTCGTGGAATGAACTAGCTGCGAACTTCAGGATGTACTTATCATCGCATAACTGTTCAACGTTGACGCGGTCTGCTTTGGACGCGGCGCAAGAAAGGAACTTATTGATTGCAAGAATGGCGTCTCCTTTATACGCAAGAAGTTCCGAGGACCTGCATGAACCAAGTTGCTTCAGCGTAAAGCTTAGCGGAAGCAACTCCCTAATGAGTATGTCATGATCGCGGGTCAGCTGCATAATGGTGCTGATGGCTGGCTGATGCAGATGAGATTAGTTAAATTTTGATTGACGACGCTAGGAAGGTGGGTGTTACGATAATTTGTTATTGGATGAGAGATGAGATACCAAAACAAGAGATCTTTAGGTAAGAAAAGATCATCAAATAAGCATATGCGAAAGCAAAAGCAAGAGATACCCAATTCTCGCTGGATTGTTCGTCCGGTTATTGGTTGTTGAGAGAGAAAGAAAGTGAATGCACTCCACTGAAGCAGGTGCCTTTAAAGCCATCTCAGAGTACAAAGCATCTTGGCACGCTCCTTCGCCATGCATGCATTGTGGAAATGAAGATCAACACGGCCAATTCGTGACTGCGCATTCTGTTATGAAAATCGATCTTCAGGCACTAGCCCGTCCGGTCCCATTAAGTGCTCATTGCAGGAGGAAAGCTGCCATAAAAGGCAGCAGCATGGAACTTCTGAACTCGCAGTCTGGCCGGTGGCCAACATGCAGTGTCATCGTCGCAGGAACGAACAATTCAGAAGCCAAATTTCGACGTTGCACATTTTCCAGATACATTACAATGCCAACCACATTGCAGACTTAATTTATTTCTTTCGGGACTAACTATCGGCGCTAATTAACAAAGAATTGGGATATTCCTGCGTTCGCACGATGCGGTCATGATATATCACTCGCATACCCGTGCATTCCAAAGTCGAACACCTGGCCTATCTGCATATCCAAGTACTATAGGGAAGTAGAAAAAACAGGCAAGAAGCAAGACTAATAACGAGATATTTAAGTAGAGGGAATAAAATTAAGATAGCGAGGCAATAAGACCGCACCCACAAACACGTACTTGCATGAAGTATGCAAATAAAGTACGCACAAAATTCAAACGACCCACGCAGAGAAAGAAGGAGAAATGATGCAATAGAAAAGGCCTTCAGTTGGAGCCCAGAGTTATACGCGGCCCAGGAAAAGGAAACACATTTTTTGATCCAAATTTTGAGTGTAGGAACTATATTGCTTTCTCGCAGAGAACTTGACAACTCCATACGTGTGTAATGGAGCTAAGGCAAGCAGGCAATTTCCTCCAGCTCAAAAATCGCCCAGCATGCAACACCCATGGAGGCTGGAAGGGCAAAATCCGCTTCAAGGCATCCCATAGACACTAAATCAAAACGGTTACTTCCATGTATAAGGTATCTTCCGGTATCCCTTTCCCTACGCATCGGCACGCGCTTGCGGCCTACAACAGTATATAGCGAGAGTGCATCAGTTCGCAAATTCCTGGAGCCGATTTGTTCGTCTCAACTTGCGCTACCTCTCAATTTCGGCTCTGCTCAGATATACCCTTTTCTTTCGATATCTCCATACAGATAGGTAGCTGCATGAGAATTTTTTGCTTTCGGCGTCAAAGTTACTGCACTCGGTGACGAGAAAGGTATTTGGTAATCAGGTGCGAGAGCAATTATATTTTGCCGCCGTACGATAATATCTCTGGACTATTGCAATCCCGTAAAAATAAAATGACCTGAAGGTGTCCATGATAGGAGAATTATTACTTAACTCACAGACACGTAAAGCTCAGATTCTCGGACTTGTGATCGAAATAGATTTTCGGACAGTTTAAAGAGGGTAACTAGCACTGGATACTCCACACCAAGAAGAAGCGAAAGGGAGGGGAAGAAAGAGAAAAAGAAGAGGAAGGAACAAGTAAAAAAAGGAAAAAGAAATGGGAGGTGCTGCTGAACCCATTGCCGAATAAAGGGATTTGTTCGACAGTGGGAGAGTTTAGTCTCTCTCACCAAAAAAAAAAAAAAAAAAAAAAAATACCTCTACTGTTCCGTGCAAAACTAAAGTTTAAGAGACGCGTAAACTTCGCAGCAACAAGGGAAACGAAAGAAAGAAAGAAAGAAAGAAAAGAGAATCGCCCAACGGACAAGTCACACCACCGTCTGTGGGAGCTTCGATTCAACCAAAGCAATATGATGAGAAGCGCTAATACAAATGTACCTAGCAATACTAAAAACACTGGCACCCCACAAACTGATATTTCGTATGCCAACCAAATTTAATACCCTCAAAAGAAAGGAAATGAAAAAGAAAATTGATGTGGCAAAAGTGACGTAACACCAAAGCAAAAATAGTTAAAACAGAAGGGGAATAGCTGAGCTATATATCAAATGATATATGCCTCACTTTATTGTGCGTTGCTAAAAAATAGAAAAAAATTAAAAATTAAAATAAATAAACAAATAAATAAATAAATAGATAAATTGAATTAAATTAATAAAAAAATAAGCAATAAAATAAAAACAATAAAAACAAAGTAATAAAATAAAATAAAATAAAATAATAAAATAAAATAAAATAATAAAATAAAATAAAATAAAATAAAATAAAATAAAATAAAATAAAATAAAATAAAATAAAATAAAATAAAATAATAAAATAAAATAATAAAATAAAATAATAAAATAATAAAATAAAATAAAATAAAATAAAAAAATAAAAAAAAGTAAAAAAAAAAAAAAAAATAATAAAAAAAACAAAAAAAAAAAAAAAAAAAAAAAAAAAAAAAAAAAAAAAAATAAAAAAAAAAAAAAAAAAAAAAAAAAAAAAAATAAAAAAAAAAAAAAAATAATAAAATAAACGAAAATAAAAAAAAAAATAAGAAATAAGAAATAAGAAATAAGAATCTCCTTTCCGCGCTGAGGTCTGCAATGGAATGCCTGCTCCACAGGAGTCTAGCTTACCGAAGATTAAGAAGTACATATACTCGAATACAGAGCAGAGGCAAAACTTACCTTTGTCACTGAAATGGCTAATCTTTCATGGACCATTGTGGCGAACACTGAGCTGATATCAGCCCATGGGCATCCATATCAGAGCTCTGGCTGCAGTTGTTCTCGCCATCTTGAACACTGCCCATGGCTGCTCCAGGTTCTCCGAAAAAGAAGACCAGAGTAAGGCTCCTTCAGATCTACAACATAACTACACACAGGATAAGGATCCCTTATATGGTTATTCGCAGCTCCTTGATGACCACGGCTTGAAGCAGTGTTCTTTTTGGCGGTAGAGCTGCTGAAACAAGGAGAGTTATGGCCCCAATATATTATATGATTTTCCATGAGCTCTTGATTCGTTCCGTGACCGAAAACCGGACACGGCGTAATCTGTGTCATCCCGGGAACTTCCCTTCATTCTTCTTGCGCGGACTCATAGATGGAAACTTTTGAACTCTCCGAGTCCCCCAAACAGCGCTTATTCTGCGCAGGATATCGCTATGTTTTGCCGACAACACTGATTGCTTGTTAGCCCATGGCTCAAGTTAGGACACCGACGTCGACTCTAAATTATCTTCAAATCATTTTTTTTTCCGCTGGACAAAATAGAGTGGGTTCAAAAAGAAGTAGAAGTCTTTCCCAACCACAACCCCCGCAAGTTGCAATTCTCAACAACACCAAGGTGAGAAGACCTGTAGCAATGTCACTAAAGTCAGTATCGTCCGCTCTGAAAATAATCCTTAATTATAGGCTACACTTTGTGCATGGGCAAGATGACCAAGTTCGTAAGATTTTATTTCTGTTCAGGAAGGGGCAGCGAATGTACGCCTCTGTTAAAGCAGATGGAAATGTCTACGACTCAGCGGTAGCAACCCCAACCACACCTAAAATCCCCACAACATAATTATGAACACTCATTTGTGGAATTTATAGCTTAAAATGACAATTCTGAGTAGCCAGCCAACTGAGCAGTAGAGAAACTGGGCAAAATCTTGTACGCAAGAGGAGCAAAAGAAAAAAAAAAAAAAAAAAAAAAATTAAACACGAAAGCCCCTGTTCCTCCCATCTTTCTTTCTTTATTAGCACTGGAAATTTAAAGGGCTTTAGAGAAAATAAGATACGTAAACAAAATAGACAGCAAACCGATATCAAGATTGTAATGCGGGCAAAACGGAGGAAATGACAGCCGCGTCAGCACACATAAGGCAAGCAACGATGAATGCTATAGAAGGAAAAAATAAAAGTCTTAGGGCCTTGGAATCGAGTCTTTATTCTTCTCTTCAACAAAGGCCATGAGATTTCAAGAATTTATACATTATCCCGTATGTTTTCTGGCGACGATCGAAGTTGTCATTGCCGTGCTCAAAAATGTAATTTTCCATTTCAAAAGACACTGCTCACTCCCTTTCTATCTCCTTACTTCCCACAAAATTGGTTCCCCTACCCCCCCCGGCTGCTCTATAAAGTTGTCTAAACCTGATCGCGCTGCCATTCTCTGGACGAGAACTTCCCTCGTAATGAGTCGATTGCTATATGCATAGATTAACTTGTGGTGTGAGTTGAAGTCGAAACTTTCCTATTCTGCCAAACGCTACCGAAGTGTGGAAGCGTGGTGCGGCTGACATCACGCTAAGCTTGATATAGTTTAGCTTTAGAAGCTTAGCCTTGTTGTTCCGGGTCTGAAGAAGGTAGATCCGAACAATGAAATCCATTAGCTAGTTATATATAGCATTGGGGAAAAAAAGAATTTCATAGAAATAATGTATTAACCGGAGGTCCCACTCTTGCAGAGATACATGTATTTACATGTACATGTAATTTGCTATGAGCGATTATTCTTCAATTTTATGGACAAATCCGGGTTCACGAATCGGGTATAAATAAAATCCTGGATTTATGAATGCATGCAAGCTGGAGAGAGCGAGGGGGTCAGCGATCGTATCTTGCCCCTTGCATCTTCGTGTTGAAAATTGGGGCTTATGTCACCATTCACCAATTT
>JABYPW010001757.1:0-10225 GCA_016880775.1 Phymatotrichopsis omnivora
GGGTAAATGAGAAGAGGGCCGTGTGCCATGGCCGATTATACACCGTCGAGTGTTAGTTCGTTTCAAAGCTGCTTTCGCAGGAAATGTCCCAACTTGTGGCACATGATCAGATCAATATATCCGTAGGAAATATTTCTTATAAATTTGTTCGCTGTCGAAACAATTTGCAATAGCTACCAAGTGCATTCGAAGGCGTATACTGGAAGTGTGATCAGTTTCGTGTGCACCCGATATCGTAAAAGATCGGAGTATAGCATGGTCTTGGAGCACTAGTTTGGTTTTGCCGAAGCTTTATAGCTATTTCAAACTCGTCCGGGAAAGCTGCTTCCCAAATTACCTGAAATACAAATTTTTTATTTTATTTATTTCCCCTTAGCGGAAAATAAACAATAACTCTAGCTAAAATAAAATTTAATGCTAATAGAGAGCTTGCTTTTACTTCTTCTACTTCTTCTACTTCTTCTTTTTCTTCTTTTTCTTCTCTTCTTTTCTTCCTCTTCTTCCTCTTCTTCTTTGTCCTTTTTTCAAGAAAAAAAAATTGCTTTTACTAAGATTAATTGTGGACATCTCCAACAGTTGGCTGTCCTTCCTACAACAGGGGTATTCACGATGGAGGAGTGGGCGCTACTTATCAGTTCACCCCTTTGACCTCAAGAAGTGACGCTAGCCACTTTTTCTCACTTTTCAAATAAGTGCAGAAGCAGCTCAGCCGTTGTTTTTGCATTGTTTTTCACTCCACTTCTTGAACGCCAGCCATATGCTTGTCAAAACCAGCCCTGATTCGTCCAAGTATTTCCAGGGGTTAGAAATCCCCGCCCGAACACCAACACCACATGTACATGTACATCTACATAAGCTTTTGTGCCCCCCGTTTTTTCACCAACCCCCTTCCACTTCTATTTCTCATCGGGTTATTATAAATTTATCTTCTTCAATTGGGGATTATTTTTCTTCTATTTTTCACGCTGTTTTGAATTGAAAAAGTTTTAGTCACCATCAATCACTGGAGTGCCAAAAGCCTCCCTAACTTCCCACGCTCCCTGACTTCCCGGCAACCGACGACAGGGAATTAAGAAAAGTTTCACTGTAAACAGTTTAGATAAGCTATTGTTGGAGTATTACGTTCACTACTGCGGCCAGTCTTCTTCGTTTTTCTGCGCTATACCCAATTGGGTAATATCGCGAGAATGTTCTTTTCACTTCGATGTTCATGTTTCGCCGTTTACCGGCTTCACACTCGTTGTTAGGGTTTTCACTCTTTCTTCACCGCTTTTTTCACCGCTAGTTTGTTTCTTGGGCGTGGCTCTACATGTATTTATAGGCTTTTGGGCCAGGCCCGAATGAGAGCTTCAAGTCACGTTATATCGTTCTCCCGCACATTTCTTATAATCTAGCTTGCTTTTTTTATAGAAACAATGCTTATTTCTACACCAATTTCTTTTGGATTTTTTTTTTTTTTTTTTTTTGCTTTTGTTATATATGACGGTATATTTATTGCATTGAAGGTACATTAGCTAGGTAAAGAGGTCCCTAAGGATTGTAAGTTTTCAATGTTGTGACTTTTATGTTTGGTTTCTAAATCTAATACTTTATATATAAACTACTCCTATACATATCTGGCTAGACTATATCAAGTAGCCTTATAATAAAGCTTGTCAAGCACATTCCAATGGTAGTACTTACTTTTTTCCAAAGTAGTTATGGATTGGTCAAGATATGCTCTCCGAAATTTAAAATTCATTCAATTGATAGGGAGTCCTATTTAACTTGGTGATTCTTGGGATAATCATTTTTGACTATAGGCTAATTTACGTAGAATTAGGCTGAGGGCAATATTCTCTTCTCTGAATGTAAGTAGGTATAACTGTAGGTATGCGGGATAGCTGATTACACTTGGTATTAGGGGTATACACGATGGAGAAATGGGCGCTACTTAAAGGTTCACTTCTCGTTCCCACTTCTTCTTTGCCCAAGAGAATTGAAGCGAGAAGTGGCCACGATCGTGAACGTCATGTTTCCGAAACACTTCTTATGATTAATTTTTATTTTTTTATTTTTGCGAAGTGGACCTCTTTCGTACTAGTACTCTAGGTACTAAAACCACCTTGAATAAATAAAAAAAAAAAAAAAATAGTGTTCTGCTGATTAAAAGAAAGAATTTATGGGTTGAATATGTAGATCTACACGTACAGGTACGGATATATGTACATTATGAAACACCAAGATCGGGACTTGTGGACGCAAACCTCGGGAAGCTGGAAGTAAGAGAGGGTGGGAAGTTATCGCCCATTTTCCCATAGAACCAACTTGATTCTCAGCCCTAACCGGGAAGTGGGAGAGGGCGAGAGCTTAGGGAGGTAAGAATTATGAGAGGTTTTACTGTATTTATATTTCTCTTTTGTATCTTGCTTCCATTTTTCGAAGTATGGTTAATTGTAGATTTTGTTGTGGGTTTTTATTTTCTATTTCCTTGTTTTTGAGTTTTGATCATATTAATATTTTTTTTTTCGTTTTCTTTTTTAAAGATAAAAATAGCATTATTGTGATTTGTTCCGGTAGATAGTTATTACTATATTATATTTGTAGTAAAGTTCCTCAAATTGACAATTTGAATGCCATTGATCTAATGTTTTGTAAAGTTGCAGTTAAAGAAATTATTGCAATTTTCATGTACTGGCGTTGGCTAGAATACTCTAGAGGTTCTTTCAGTTCCTTTGCTTCTACTTACTCTTTTATTCCATTTTTCCCTTATTTACAATGCTGTGTTATGATAGTGAAACTTGGGGCTGGTCTTTGTGACAGTTTCACACTACAAAATTACTTTAAATGTAGCTGAAAACTGCAGAGCAAAACTTGGTATACAATTCAAATGAATTATTTTTGTTTCAAATTTTCGTGCCACGCTTAATTCGAAAATCGCATTTTCTTTTCATTCCATTTTTTATTCCCTCCCCCTATTTTTTTCTTCGTTTTTTTTTTCCTTTTTTTTGCCCTTTCCTTTGCAATACTATGTTCTCAATCCCCAAGGCCACTGCACTTCGCGATTCTTTCACCTTACAAATTCCAAAATGTGTCCGAAAAACATTAACATTGAACAAATTTATACGTCCACCAAAAATGTCTTTCATTCTCACACTACACTCCGCACAACGTCCCTCCCCCCAGGTTCTTCATCCCGATAGGCTCTAGTTGCATTGACCCCACAAATATCTGCATCGTCGCATTACCTCTGGTCCTTTACACAAAAACCTCAAAACATGTTGTGCACTTGGAAAAAACCCATCAGTATTTTCTGGCTTGCACTTTGTATGCCAGCGGGAATGAAATTCTCCAGCAGATCCCCAAACTACCGCAACAACTTATCCTCCCACGCTCTCAAACTCCGAGTGATGACTCATGACCTACCTCCAACAGTTCTCTCGAACACCCTTCGCCCAAACCCTCAAACAAATTCCATCCCACTTATTGCCATACCCCGGAACTGCGTATACGCTGTCACGATGGCAAGCCTTCCACAACCCCCTGCTATCCTTACTCGTTCCTGTGCCGTCCTGCTTAATTGCAATGCATTTCACCATTTCCACTTGCCAAAAAATATAGAACTGAGATTGCTGGCGGGGTATGGGCTACCGGTTGGAAGCTTGAGTTGCAAAGCGAGGAGGGATACAGGGTGCATTTCGAGGTTTGAGTTTATTGCCGTCAAATCCGGGTGAAGTCGGGGGGTGTGGTGTGTTGTGCTAGGGATCTTATATGAGTTCATTGCTGTGTTTTTTTAAAAGAAGTGAATGGCATCGGAAAAATGCTCTACAATCGGATCAGTGCATCACATGAGATCGTCCGCATTTAAAACTGAATCAATCGCCATTTCACAACCCATCACTCGACTTCCGCCCATGAATGATTATACCATCAAGCCCTCATGTTAATCAAGAACCGTACGATTTCAATTGGGTTTGGGTTTCCTTCCCCGTCCGACCCGGAGATAATACTGCATCCCGCGTCCCCATACAGCAAACTCATAACCAAGTTTCGCTCAAACCCAACCCCCTTGAATCAGAGAAAAAGGAATCGCCAGGTGCCCCCTTTTTGCCTTCGAATATTAGCCCAGCAAGCATTCTCCCTCCACCGTTCCATTGACCCTCAACCGGTTCTTAAAGTCCCCCCACACCGGATGAAAATTGAATTCCGGCATCAACATATTCTCCAGCGGTTCCGTTACTTTATTAGTATCGCATTCGTAATGTTGGGGGTCTTGAAGATGCTTGATCAGCGCCCCGCGCGCTTTCTTCTTGTTCTCGAGCTCTTCGGCATTGCCCATGTGTCCAAGGTTCGTGCAATAGCGGCCGATCATTTTGATAAGGATTCGTGCGGTGTTATAGCTGTCGTAGCCAGCTTCGTGAGCTCTGTTTAATAGGAGGTATTGATTGTGGGATGAGTGGAGCTCTAGGGACGTACGTGAGTGTGTAGTGACGCAATTGAGGTTCTAGGGAGTTACGCACCTACGGTAGGATAGCGTTGCAATGCTAAAGTCTCCCACAATGTTTGAAGGTTGGAAGAGAGGTTCCCATTGTCGCCTTCACAAGTTGCCACGAACTTTGTATCAATAACCCTTGTAAAACATTAGCACTATCTTGAACACAACCACTGCGAATCTCCCCTCAATGGCTTACATGGGAAAATCATCATGGATGAGGGCAGAAAATTCCTCCACAGTTGAAGGCAGAGGACCGATAAATCCAGTGTAAAGATTGATTAAATCGGTGAACAAATTATGGCCAACCAACACTGATTTGGCTTTGAAAATGGCATCGACGACGTGCCGCAGTCCAATTGCTCGTTGCAAATCCCGGTCGAAACGTTCGCGGCGTTCTTTGCGTCTCATTTCTTCGGCAGCGGGATCGGCCCTCACCACTTGAACGAAGGTCGATTTTCCCAAGGAAGTTAAGTTTGGAAACTTGGCGCGCACTATCTGATGGACCAATCGTTTCTGGTATCCGTTAATGTTTTGGCCAGCGGTTGTGATATTCAAAAAGTCATACGGAGGCTATTTATATATCGACGTCAGCAAAAGATTTCTTGTTTTTTTTTTTTTTTTTTTTTTTTTAAGTGATTTGAGTTTCCATTTGCTATTCTATTATGAGATAAACCAAAAAAAAAGCCCTTCCCCGTTTCCTCCACACGTTGTAGGTACTTAGACGTACATGTATGTTGGGCGGCTTCGGGAATATACTTGGGCACTAATCTCGTGCCTTTTCACCCCGCTAGAGCCGTAGCTAGTGTTTGCCATTCTTCGGAAATAAGGATATTACACTATTAACGTCCACCATGTATTATTGTACGTTCGCGCATCCAAATTGTGATGAACCACTGCTCGTTGGCCGTTAGTTTGCGCTAATGGCTACATGTGATAGGCTACACATGCTAAAGTCACGGTCTCTTTCTTTTTCCCCTCTCCCGCCAACCCCCCCCTCCCCCACAATCTCTATAGCTATGCTCTAATTATGAGAGTTTTCTCATGTACATCTACATGCATAATTAGACTGTAAACTACTTCTTGTCTTAAAAACGATGACGCCGGCGATGTCGAGCGCGACACGCACGCTTCACTATTTAGATTAACTTTCATTTTTTTACTCTAGTGCTAGCTTCGCGCATACTGATTCGGGTGAACACATGCATGGTCGCAATTTTCCAGTACGCATGTAGCGCATAAATTCAAAAAACAAACACGTTAAGGGAGTCACCCAAATCCCGTGGGATGGCGTAATTAGTTAATATACAAACTTGAAATTCAGGTGGTTTTCCCAACGGACGGCACTCGGCGGGGATCGGAATACAAATTCCTGCCAGAAACAGCAAATTGTTGGAAAAAAAAAAATTACACACCTATATCCATTCGTACGAACTACACGCAATTCAGGGCCCCGGCCCCCCGAGCGTTTGGGCGCGGGTAGCACTGGTGTGTCCATCTTCTAGACCTCCGTAGCTATAAACTAGGATTTGGTCATGCGATATCACCTAGTGGAGACGAAGCCTAGAAAAGTATCAATTAGCGATTTATATAATTTATATGGCGTTGCACCATGGCCTCTACCTCTCCTGTCCCATAATGGAGCTCAGAATTTTCCCGAATAAATTGATAGTCAAGAGCTTGAGTATGCTTAAACAAACTCCGAACACAACTTTCCGCCTGTCACTGATAAGTCGAAAAAAAACTTGTATAGTAAAGGAGGAATAAGATTATTTTAACGGTCATATGAACCAGATCTAGCTGAAAGAGCGAAAATAGATATATAAATTTTTTGAACGATTTAAACCGCAACACATCTATCTATATCTAGATATGAAATTTCTCTCTTTCTCATTCGACATCTCGTTACTCGATCGTGATCTGTGACACTGTTGGTGACTTTTAACACTACTACACTAACCGAGCCGTCGGTCGAGTCCTGTCCTTTTCAATAGATTACACCATCAGTTTTTCAGCCTATTTCCCCGTAGCCCTCTCTGTCTTCGCATCACCATACCTTCACTTCGCTACACAACCACGCCTTGCTTCAAACGAACATCACAACATACATACAATTTACCCATAGCTTTATCAGGTAAGTGCTCTAGCCGAACAGCTAATCGGAGACTAGCTGACAAGGGATATGTAACAGATATCTGCGTTGAGGCTCGCTCGCCGTGCTGCAGGAGTTCCCTTCCACCGCCACCACCTTCACCTCCTCTTCCTCCATCCATGCAGGGCGTTCGTTGCTACTCCAGTGAGCTCGAAGTCCTAATAGCAACCACACACACTAACTGGATGATTCAGAGACTCAACACCGAGGATGATAGGCATCCGCCAGACTCCACGGTTGACTTCAAGTCCTCTTCTAGTTATGCTCCGTACGTAACCTGGGAGTATTTTATTCAATTCAACGATCATTTTGGTCAGTTGAGCGCGGTGGGCTCAGAAATTAGTCTTGGGATACATAATATCCTACTAATATCTAGTTAGGACGTCGCTGTAATGACCACCAAGCTAGATCACCTTGAATCGGAAGTGAAAGGACTCGGTACCAAGATGTAGGATCTCAGCACCAAGATGGAGAAGAGATTGGATCGAGTTGATAACAAGATTGATCTTTTGGTGTGTTTTCTCCTGGGCAGCCTTGTGCCAAAAGGCAGTTTCGATTTCTACGTGTAGGAAAAGAAGGAGCAGAACCGCATTGCCCACAAGGGGCAGTAGAAGCCCGAAAGCTACTATCACATCGGTAAGTGTGGTGAAGTCTATTCATTTTGAAAAGATATGCGACCGATTAATATGATGTAGGCGCATTTCTTTGTTTTCTTTTCAGGTTGCTTCCTTGCTTGCGGACGGCGCTGAATGAGCTTTCTTTTCTCATTGTTAATAGAGACGAGCTGCATAGAACACGTCGTTTTCTCAGCTTTTTTGGTATAAGGTAGCTGCAGAGGAATGTAGCGGGACGTGGCCGAAACCCACATTGTGGCCTAAACCGAAAGTGGGACATCGAAAATAAGTGTAACAATATAACCCGAAGAGGAGAAAGTAAAATGTATTTTCCCAGTAGTGTGAAGCTAATTGAAAGAAGGGCCGTCGTAGACTCCTTACCAAAAGCCCAGCATGAGGCTTACAGGTGTGGCAAAGGATGCCGCACCGGGGGGGGAAATCAAATTTATATTTTTAATTCGTACAAGACTGGGGAAGGAATAAGCGAGTTGCAGCCGGTGCGGCTATGCTCTAAAACCACCCAAACGGATGCCGCACCGGTAGGCTTCCTCAGTATATGTATGTATGTGCAAGCCGGGGTTCGGAAAAAAAAAAAAAAAATATCCTCAGGAAGCCTATTACACACGTATAGAAGAATGAGTGGTGAGGTTTTGCTTGCAAAGCGTTCTCTGTAGCTTAGTAACAGACCCACCAGAGTGACTACATGTGATTCGTCCACGCTCCCAATCGCCAAGATATTCCTTTTGGTACGCTGAGCGAGGGTTACATCTTACTGTGTTTCTGTTTACATCCCATAACTTGCCCTCCCAACGATCATACAAGATTGTTTGCCCGCAAATATAATTTCTAATTCCATCACTATCGCCGTCGGTTGTTCAAAAAAACCGATCCCATAATGCACCAGATCTCGTGGATAAACGTAGGGTTGGAAAGCATAAGTTTCCACAAAATTATAGTGTTTTAAAGTATCCACTTGCGGGTGCGGGGGTTACTCTGCCGGGCGTTTTGGGCACGTGGATTTGCGGTGATTTGGGATTACATATACGATTTTTCTTTTTTAATAACTTTTTTTTTTTATTTTTTTTTTTGGTAGTACCCTAATTAAAAGGAGCACTGAAATACAATTAAACTGATTGCAGCAAATCACATCAAAGCCTTCTCTATTTCCTATACAGGGTGTAGATTCTTACGCAGCACATCTTGGGAGATGTAGCTGGTTACTAATGTCGTGCTTTTTGTTTTCATTCGAGCAGTAAATTGTATTTTCCGTTCTGCATAGCTAAAGATGAGTATCATTCTCAGCTCACCTATTACTGGACAATATCGATGGGAAATATCCGAATTATTGCGTACCACAGCTCGCAGTCTGCCAGCTTTTCGCTTAGGACGATGTGAAAGGCAGAAAGCTAATTTTCTGTGCGCGACGTTTGTGTGGCGTTCTTGCGGATTGGGGGAGGCGATGGCCTTCTCTTGCCGAAGCCAAGCATAAGGCTGCGGGCGTGTGTCGCACCGGAGGCTTCCTAAGCATATGGCATATGCAAGCCGGGTTGGAAAAAGAAACATCTGCCTATGTACATGTACACAATTCGCGCAACAAGGCGCCAAAGACTACGCAAGTATATGTATTACAAAACGAGGTCTGTAGCTAGTAATAGACTTACCCTAGTGACTGCATGTGATCGTCCCTCGGTCGCAGCCTCCAAGAGATTCCGTATTGGTACGCTGAGTGAGAGCATTTATGGCGCCGGTCATCAAGGGCCTGTAGTTTTCCACCCTTCGACAGAAACGTTTATGGCACCACCAAAATACATATTATCTGTGTTTTTTTTTTTTTTTTTTTTTTTAACATAGAATTGTTCTATTTGACTCGTTCTATAATCCTACATCTTCAAAAATAAGAAATGTTAAGTCGTTGCCGGGTTATAAGAGGTGAAATTTATGTACGAATGGCCGCCAAAAATGCGGACCAGAAATGCCAAGTCCTCATACAAATATTTGCCAAGATTGTCTTTCATGCGCCAAGAATGATTTTTGCAAGGGTTGAAACCAGGCCAGTCCTCTGAAAACCAATGGCCTTTTTGAAAGGCCTAATCCCAAGATCCTCAGAAAAAACTCAAAAGTACTAATACACTTTTCGCAGCCGCACTGATGAAAACTGCCGCCTAATTTGGAAAGCATTCGCTTGGTCATCGCTCCTGGCCAGTGGCCACCAGCTGAAGCCCGCCCATAATATGAAACCGGATGAGGCTCATTGGCTGTGTACTCTACGTGAGGATAGTTGATACATGTAAACCCAGGTTCTTGACCTGCACTATGCCTTCCATGTCCTGCGTTTACGTTTTACGTGCAGAAAAGGCTTCAGTAACGCTACGATTGCCATTGGTTGTTCGAAACAACTGCTTCCATGGAATTTATCCAATCTCGTGAATAAACATGATGTGCCGGAAACATAGAACCCTCCCGAAACTATCATTTTCCTGTATACAAGCGGAAAAGTTATTATAAATATTGATGGCCTTGTTAAAACATACCTGCAGGGTCATTGGAAAATATGTTGGCGGAAAGCACGTGATGAAGCCTTCGTGGCTTGTGTGGCTTGTATTGTGGCTTTGTTGGGTTTCACGGTTAGTGTATTCTGTCACCCTCACAGTACATGCGAGGCATGGGGAAAAGGAACAGAAGAAAGAAAGCAACTAAATGCTTATAACGAAAAGAACTCAAAAGATATCACTAAAGCTCAGTTCAAAGAGCACCTAGAACAGCGACCGTGATTTTGGATCACAGTTTCTCCTTCCTTTATGACTTCCGTATTTTTATCTTTACAAGCCTATAACCCTTCGCTTCGCTCCGGGAGGTCTCGGCGCCGTCCACTTTAAACGTTCCTTTTTCGCGGCAATTTTAGGCGCTCCTTTTCAAGAGCAACGTAAAATACTGGTTTATTGAACAAAACCATGTAAATTTATATCAAAATAAAAGAAAAATCGATAC
>JABYPW010001758.1:0-13830 GCA_016880775.1 Phymatotrichopsis omnivora
AGTATATATCTCTTTAGTATAGTCATAATATAGAAATCTATTTCTTTTCTTATACTATATATTTTGAACTTTATATATAATCTATCTAAGTTTCCTTTTCAAATTGTCTAAAATATTTCTATACTTATTCCTATAGGTAATTTGATTCCTATAGTCACTATTATATAGACAGGGCATGTATATTCATTTAAGAATAAAGATATAATCCTATATATATGAGTAGTAAGTATATACCTTTATTCACTAAGCACTGTTAGGGTAACCTTTATATAGCTATTGTGATCATTAGTCATATTCACTTACATGGACAATAAGATAAGGATACTCTTTTCCTTCAGTCACACTCTCTAGCGGACGGTACTATTTGCAAACTTAATCGAATGGCCTAACTAAGAGAGGGAGCGATACATCGCTAAGCGCCGTCAGGGTAACCCTTCATACGGCCATTGTGATCATCGGTCGCATTCGCTTGGACAATAAGATAAGAACAACTATGCGTTTATATATCCTATCCTTTACCTGAGCTGATAAAGAGATGATAAATAAAATAGAAACATATAGAACCGTTTCTAATCTAGACCATCTGCTGATTCCTAATTGCTGGCACCTATAGAAGAGTCCAAAGAGGACAGGATGCGATTAGTACTTGATTTGACTATGATCACCTATCACCCTCTTAGGCCTCACTCCTAATTTGTAATAGACTCTCGCAATATGAGTCTGATTCCCTGATCATGACCTTATAGCTGAGTAGGCTAATGTTGCATCATGCTAATAGCTAATTATGTGGTAACTGTAGGGCTAACTTCCTATATGTAGTCAGGGCTAATGGCAAAGCCACACCATGCCACACCACACCATGAGGTCATGTGATAGAGGATCGTCTCCAGAGTGCTTAATACAATAGTGAAGGGTAGAGACAGCATACTCACATGTTGACAATCTAAGTGTAACCTCTATTATAGCGCATCGTCTAGGTACCTTGATGAGAACCACTACTGGTATTCATAACATATTTTCTCTATAACTAAAATATTCACCTCTATTTTATCAATGTATATTTTTTTTTCAAATACTATATTCATAGTATATAGCTTAGAAACACCCTTTTAAATCTCTTATTAGTTTTATAAAATCCTAAAAAAGAAGAATATTACTAAACATAGTTTCTAAATAAATATTTGTTTTAGTATAGAGATATATAATTTTTTTTTTATTTACTTCATGTTGATTATTTCTAGGTATAACCTCTATATATAGCCTCTTTATTTATAGTATGAAAAAACCTCTTCCACCTCCTTTGAAGTAATAATAATAATAAAATCAAAAGAAGTACAAGGAAAAAGGAAGTAAAAAAGGATAAGTACAACACTAGTCCCTATTCCTCTAGGGAGAGATCAAGGTCAAATACAGTGAAGTGAAAAGGGTAAAAGTAAATATAGAAAGTAGATAAAACAATAAAAGAATAGTAGAGAAAAGGAAGAAAATAAGAAGGAAGAAAGGAAAAGAAAAGAAAAGAAAGGAAAAGAAAAGAAAAGAAAAGAAAAGAAAAGAAAAGATATAGAATAAACCTACTAACTACTTTAGACTTCTACTATTTCCAAGGTTTGTTAGGGGCCTAAATCTATTATAGAAATAGGGTAAGTTGTTTTGGTTTCTATAATAAATCAAGAAAATTTGAGTATGATATCTTTACAGGACTAGAGCTACTTGACTATGTGTATATTTCTTAGGATATAGAGATATATAACTATAATTCTATAGTAGAAAATGTATCTATCATACTATAAATTCTAAATTTATAGTTAATCAAGTTATAATATCTATCTATATACTATACTATATTGGATATAGATACTAGGTCTAAAATTATAATTAAAAGCTCTACTAACAAAACTAGTAAGCTTGTTATCAGATCAAAATGTTGAATTCTTGTATGATATTTACTATTTCTATAATAATTTTCTTAACTTTAAGTAATACCTACTTCTACTCTTGGTATAGTCAATAAAATCCACATACTATAAATATTGAAATTATTTATACAAATTATATTTTTGAGGTTTTCATGATGAATTGTACTTATATACATTTATCATGAAATCTTAGTATATAATAAGTCTTTAAAGTACTACTAGTAATTTGAAGATTTTATAAAAGTGTATCATCATCTAGTGAGATTTTAAGTAGACCTCTAGATTTTCCTTATTAGAAAGATATGGGGAATTCAACCTTTGACAGTCTATGTAAAGGACAACTCCTTCAGCGATACAACTGAAGCTCAGTCTGTATCGGGGGTTTTGGGTAAATCAGGATAGAAGAAGATACACAATTCTGTAGAGGACTCAAGAGATGCGCATGGAGCGAGGCAACGATGTGCTGAAGGTTTGTGGGAATAATTCTTTATTCCTAAGGTGTATACTGAAGATACTGCATGAAGAAGAAAGAGAAAGGAAATACAGGACCGCGAGATTTCCTTCTCTTTTATACCAATCGCCAAGAGCACTGCCTCCCTTCCAGAGCAGTCTCTGTAAAACCTGTTTCGTCCACATGACCCTTTCCCATACGTCATTCAATCTAAACACTGTTCTCATGACCTTCGCAAGGCAGACAGCTAAACATGAGTGACCATACATGACCGAGTGATAATTCATAATTCATAACGCGGAATTCCAAAGAACATCACTAGCAATAGGAAACACAAGGAGAATGTAACAAGTTGGAAAGTACATGACCAGGGTTCATTACAGTCTAGGCTTTAGTCTAGGTTTATGCTATTCAAATAAACTATTCATAAGAATATTCATTAGCTAAAGATATTGAAAACTTGACTGTATTTCCATTGCATTCAACTTAGTTGAACTTTATTTTGTTTCATATAGTTATTCTGTTAGACAGAGAGAATCTTTTATACATAACTTAATAATATCCATGAGAAGAGCTTCAATTTGCACCTATGTTGTATATATAGTTCTCTAGAATTGCTGCCAGTTTTGGTGAACATTGGAACCATTTTACAGGCACTGACCAAAGTGTAGGGCATAATGAATGAGCTCTAAAAAAATCGAATCATGTTTCTATATCTGCTATAGAAGTTACTTTTGAGTAAAATTTGAATTCTTAATTAGTTGCTCTGAAAGAAAGGGAAGTAGTTAACATTTCCCTATGTTTTTAAGAATATATAACTGAAAATATCGAAACACTCAATCAAAATGGTTCCCCCTTTTCACTGCAACGAAAAAAATGGAGTGTAGTTTTTCTGTATTTTTAATCTAATGGACTTTGGTAAATTCTTTGCTACTGAAGAGGCTAAAAAGCAATCAACTACATCGTAGCAAAGGTACCCACGGCATCGCAAAGCGACCCACGGGGGTTGCAAAATTACCCACGGCGTTGCAAAACTACACAAAGGCGTTGCACAACCTACAGAAGGCGTTGCAAAACCTACACAAGGCGTTGCAAAACCTACACATGACGCCGCAAAATGACCTACGACGCCGCGAAATGACCTACGACGCCGCAAAATGACTGTAAAAGGGTTCACGCCGCTAAAAAACGACTTAAGGAAGTTCGAAACGGCTGAAAATGTTGCAAAACGACTCAAGACACCATAAAACGACTCGCGGTGCTGATTTATGGCGCTGTAAAACGAGCTTTTGACGGATTTTGCTTGCCATAGGAAATGGACACCATACTGCTTATAACGATTTGGCTTTTGTATCCACTGGTATGCTTTAAATTCGTTTCTTTTTTGTATGTTGAAAAAATTTATCTCGTAGAGTTACGTACGGGAAAAAAATGATGGGAAACCTTTATATATGTAGCGGTAATGGCCGCGACTATTTGTGCGCATTACTGCGCATTACACGCACCCGAGAGTATAAACCTTGTAAAGGACTCATGTAAGCGATCAAGAGGGGGCTGTTGTAGGACGTGGGTTGCGTGTAAACCGAGGAAGCAAGGTAAAAAGATGACGTTCGTACTGTTTTCGTCGTCGTGGTTTTTGATCTTGGAGTCCTCGTATGTGCATGTCCATACATATACAAACTCGACGAGTACAAACCAGAAAATTTATACCCTCTCCCAGATCACATGAGCTTTAGTCAGAATTCCCCCGTTGCACTGTATGTAAAGGCAAGGCGGGGGCCTAAATTGTTGGAGAAATAACACCCTGGCATGAGAATATATTCTACCACCCGCTGCTGAACACTGCTCTACTGTGTTCATTTGCTTCACGATCCGTCACTCGTAGACGCCCCTTAACACATAGTAACAATTATTTGCACACATTTTTGCCTTTCAACTAGGTATTACACCCACTTATTCACATCTTTTCTATAGCACTTTTTATGATCGTATTGTTTATGTGTGTTTTAGCCATTTCTTACTTGTTCTTACTCTATTGCGCCGTATACGATTATTTCGACACCATTGCTCTTCCATTTTTATATCGGATAGTGATTTAAAGTGCTGCAATATCCCAACCATCGTGTATCATATCCGCACTTGTGCAATTCGTAGCAGTTGCACCATTTTCAGTGGTTTCAATACCCGCTCTAATAGTGATATTACCATGCTCTTCAATGAAGGTAATGTATCTGTATCGTTGGTATACACGTTACCCTATCGGTACAGCGCCTCAGTGACCGTTGATTACATATTTTTTTGTGCTAATTATTTACTACGTCCATCTATTGCGCAACATCGTTACGGTAATCTATGGAATAATTCTGGGATGGAAGGGGGTTATGTAGTGGTTGCATGGCTCAATTAAGAGAATATATATAGTAAAGGACTTTATTATGCTGCGGATTCCCTCCAAAGCCCCTTGATCCATTCGTTGCATGTGAAAATTGCTCAGAAAAGAACCCGAAACGTGTCACACACACACATCATATATTGTTTTGAAACTCGTGTGATCCTTTGATGTTGTTCTCCCCATGGCCTCGGGTATATGTGCGCCTCCATTCCCCCGCAGAAAGGACGTAATAATATGCGCATGTATGCAGAATTGCCATGTGTAACACTCTACTTCATTTACTCGAGGGTTTTTTTAATTCGACGAGTTGTGTGCATTGGTATTAGTACTCTACTTTAAGATGCGTGACAGTCGATTAATTTTCACATGCAAAGAAATGGAAAAAAAAAAAAGATCAACGCTTCTTAGACTTTACCTGATTGGTTGATTGGAAACAAACAGGTCCCATGTTTCACCCTCACAGCGCAAGGGAGTTGAAGAAACTACCGTCCCGTGACGTATATGTGCTTCCGGAACGATGATACATGTACGTCAAATATGAATTAAATTAAACACAATCATAAGATTAAGTAAATTAAAAAGAAAAAGGAAAAAGGTCAGAGAGTTATGTGAGAGAAAGAGAGAGTATGTGAGCGAGAAGAGAAGAATGTGAGAGGGAGGGGTGGGTGGGAGTGTATCTGCGTGAAAGAGAGAGAAGAGAGGGGGAAAGGGAGGGAGAGAGGGGGGAAAGGAAGGGAGGGAGGGAGAGAAGGGGGGAAAGGAAAGGAGGGAGAGAGAGAGAGAAAAAGAAAGAGAGACAGAGAGACCAGAACAAAATAAATCATGATCTCACCGTATGTCGCTCTACATGGGATTGCCGCGTTGCAGACGTCTCCGCCGTGGAAGCGAGGCTTAGGGTGCTGGAAAAGCAGCCACGCTTCCAGTTAACGGCCAGGTTACGTTAAATGTAACCCTTGGCACTGTTTTCGTAAGCAGCTTCCTTGGAATTCCCTCACAGTTAATCCGAAAAGGCGATCTCGATTTCCAGGTACATAAATTGAGGCTTGCGGTGGATTTTCGTTGTACCCGACTTGGCCCTCAATGCAGCAGATGGATGCCTCTGTCTCGGCTATTCCTCCAAAGCAGATAAATAACCTTCCATGCAGCTAGAAATATGTGGCTAGAAATAGCTGTATCACCTGCAACATGTGTGGTAATGCCTTGCTTTTTTCGAGGCGTGAGCGAATGGGACCGGGGGAAAATTAGAAAACACCTGCAGTGGTAGATGAAGACGATGGAAAGGTTGAATACTGTACATGACATTACATATGTGGAAGAAAGAAGGCGAAAAAAAAAAAAGGTACGGAGCCCTTGCGATCTACATAGCAGGGCAATATGGAGAGTGCCTGGCGAGTACATGTACTAGTAATGTACCTCAACGTGCCGTAAATGTACCGCCAACAGCGTGCAGATCCAGAAGATAGAAAGTCCAAGGCGGAACAAGGAAACTCGACCCAGGCTGTCGCAGGGCTTTTGGGAGAGTTCAGTTGCAAAAAGAAAGCACGGCTCAATGGGCGACAATCGCTTCCTTGATTCGCGCGCCTCGTAGGCGGCTTCTTTTTCTGGATGGAAGAGGACGCCTGACTTCGAGGGCAAAACATAAACAAATCGGTGCCTGGGCAAGTGATGTCTCGTTCAGCGCTCGCATCGCCGGTTGAGGATATTCTTCTCGATGCTCAGTCCCCAGTACTCCACATAGCCGCCGAGCGGAACGGCGCCATCGAAGAGAATCAGGAGGAGAGAAGAGGGGGAAAAAAAAAAGAAAAAAAAAAAAATTGCAATTCCATTGCGCTGCCTCGTTTACATGCACGGCCCAGGGGGCGGCAAACTCCAACTCGGTCTGTCCCTCATCGTGGGATTGACAAAGTCACACAACACTCGTCCGTCTCTCCCCGTTATTGTTGCGTTTCGCAGTGCCCAACGGTTATCAAGCGGAACGCGGCAGCGGCCTAGAAAGTGCATGCAACAGTTGCTGAGTCTACTCCAAAAAAATGCACAGGAATGCCAAAGCACATACACCCTCCTCTATTCCCACCCAACTACGGTACAGTCTTAGATAGTCGCTGCAGACCACCATCGAGCAATCATATCCAAGCACTCGCACTTGAACAAGCAGGTGTGCACAACTCCACGCCGTCCCTCGCCCCCTCGAGCCACGCGCACACCCATCTCGAGAATTTGTGCCGGTGCTTCTGCAAGAACTCACATAGAAGAGGGGTCGAGCAACTGGAGTGCACCACTCCCATTCGCATCTGTTTTGCGTGGGGAACTGGAACCCCCCTTATCTTGGTGCAGATTCCGACTTGCGACCTATCGTCAACCCGCGTGATTGTCACTAGTTCGGAGCCAAGTGCCTAGGCGCGGCTTAATCCGTTATTGAAGGACTTCGATATTAAACCTCACCAGAACCCCCAACCCCGAACTTTTGCCAGCCGCGTTGGTTGGGAGCTGGACATCGGACGGATGTGTTTGTAACGCCTTACCACCGGGCACCCTCTTCTGTTCGAGTACAGTACATGTACCCTCACTTGCTGGCCGGCTAGCATATTATTACCGTCTACCCTTTTCCGTTTCCTATTTTCTGTTTCTGGTGCGGGGTTGCGCGAGGCGCTGCTGCGTGCTGTGTTTTTTTTTTTTTTTTTTTTTTTTTTTTTTTTTTTTTTCTTCTTTTTCGTTTGACTTGTTCCCGTAATCTATCTACTTCTCCAGTTTGCATTTGTTTCTGTTCTGTTCAGTTCTTCGCTACCAGGCTCCCGCGAAACTCGGTAACTCACACGGTGGAATAAACCAAATTATGGATGAAATCACGACCCCGTCAGTGTCTTCTAGGACTTCTACAATAACCTACCACTCTTCGGCGTCTGCTTCAACCTACGAACCGCGGGGTCTTTCCCCACGTCCCCGCGCCTCGCAATCCTCGATTATTCGCTTTGCGGCTGGCGGATTGCCGCATGACGAGAACGCTGCGCTGACGCCAATAACAAAGGTACCAAATCATACCGTGCATGCAAGTGATGGGAAGACAAGTGGCCTAAGAGTGGCTACATTTAACGTTGGAACTGGCGCGACCGCACGGTCAGGGACGCCGAGTAGTGTCAGTGCTGCAAGCGGGATTACATGGTGGTCTGCTGCCAGTGGTGTTCCCGAGAGCGGTGACAGAGAGGACGAAATTAAGTTGGCAAGGAAAACTGATTCTGGAATAGAATTGGGGGAGCTTCCGGCACCAGTACCATTACAAGGGCCCTTACTTGCGGTGACCGATAGGCGGGAATCGGCTTCATCGGTTTCCGCATCCTCTACTTCAAGCGCCAGCACTCGTAAGAGCAAAAGCAGGAGTAAGAAGGAGTCTTCGTCGCTGAGACATAAGGATACACCCTCTGCATCTTCCCAACACTACCATCGTGCGCACCCATCACGGCAGTCTACCGCGTCGTCTACTTCAACTGTGAAACAATCCCGAACATCAAACCACCGTCTGTCACGCTCCAACACCGCCTCCACCACCTCCACAACCATCATCCCCAATCCTTCATCCTCAACCGCAACTCTTCGTGCCCAGCGACCCTTCAGCCAAGCCCATGCTCCTGTAAGCTCCAGACGCCATTCTCCCTCTACTTCCCCCAAGAACACACAGGGACGGTGGGACGCGACCCACCCGGATTCGAAGTCACTCCGTCGGCGCCGGCAAAAGCGAGAAGAAATTGAAATATCCCTTGGCCAAAAATATCCCAACGACCGCTTCAAGGGCGAATTTCTCCCTTTCCGATCTGAGTTCTCACATTCAAGCGATAGTCTTTGCCCAGTGCGCTTCGTCAAATCCAACGACCAGAACCTCCCCGGCAGCGACGGAACAGCAGTTTGGAGCTCGGCGGAAGGTTCACCGAGAGTATTATCCCTAGCCTGTGCAGAACCCAATGGAATAAATACTACTGTTATTAATGCTGGTGGAGTCGATATCCGAATACCCAACCCCCCCACCGTCTTCACCAACGAACTCGCAGAAAATTTCAACGCTCCCGTAATGGGCAACACCGTTATCGACTGGAAAGGAGACGAAGTCCGGCGACGGGAGTATGAAGAGGTAGACCGTAAGCGAAAAGGCCTGTGGGGCTGGGTCCGACGTCGCATCCTCTGCGGCTCTGGTTGTGGTCTGGGTTGGGGTGGAAAGGAGTTCTGGGAAGATGGAGACGACGACTCGTGTAGCGTCCGACGATACAGATTGGCGCTGCCGGAGGAGGAGAGGGAAACTCCGGTTTGCGCTGCGGTAACGAGAAAGAGAGCCGGTGGTTTGAAGGTGGGCGTTGTGGGGAGTATTGACACGGAACTGGCGAATCGCGGGATGAGGGATGCGGGGATGGAACGAACACCAAAAGGTCTAGAGAGGTGCATTACACCAGTGGACCGGTGGAGTACGGTTGGCGTGCGTGATGGGAGAAATTTTGAGATTTATTCAGGGGAGACGAGAAGGGTCGGCACACCATTGGGAGGGGTTGTGAACGGAGGGAGGGCAAGTAATCCAGAGTTTTAGCCTCTATTGCCTTTGGTATATTTCTTTCCCCATTTTTTAGAGTACCCTGACACTTTTTTTTCTTTTTTCTTTTTTCTTTTTTCTTTCTTTTTTTTTTTTTTTTTTTTTTTTTTTTTTTTTTTTTTTTTTTTTTTTTTTTAAAAAAAAAAAAAAAAAAAAAAAAAAAAAATTGTTTCTTAATATCATCTATTGGAGTATGGGAGTGTTGGCTTTTACTGTTTTGTTGTGAGTTTGGGGGGTTTATGTGGCTTTGGGAGCTGCATTCTTCATTTGTATATTTATTTCCATTGTTTTCTTACTATTAAGCATTTTCCTCAGAGTTCTTCCGATTGGAGGTACATAGGTACGCTACTTACATACTCTTGTTCATTATTTCTTTTCTTTTCTTTTCTTTTCTTTTTTTCAACTTCTGAGGGTCTTTTTATATGTTTTTCTTTTGTTGAAACATATGTATGACTGCTGAGCTATTTTTTGTTCTATTATTATTCGCGCTTCTTTTCATGATTATGGAAGCTGGTAATTGTGGTGCATAGTATGCGTGAGCGTTGTATTTTTTTTTTTTTTTTTGGCGACGTATACATATATACGAAGAGAGAAGAGAAGAGAAAGGAGACACAGAAATATGATTCATGAATTCCTTAGGTTCTTTACGAAATTTGATTCATTCTTGATAACATTACAAAATAAACGTACTTGTTTAATATTGAGAGCATTTTCTGAGGTTTAAGCGGTGCTGAACGTTAACTTAGGTCGAGTGAGAATGCATGATGAAACTTGATATAATATTAGGAAGCAAATGCATCACAGCAACCAATTTATACCCGCATAAACAAGTGGTATAATCCATAGTCAGAAACAGTCACACTGATATAAATGTTCCCCAACCCCCCGCTTTCAAAAGCGCAGTCCATAACGCCATTCCTATAAACTTCACCTCCTCCTCGTCTGCCCAAACCCAGTGCTCGTGTGTCTCCCCGCACTACTGCTTCCCGCGCCAAATCCAGAACTACTGGAGCCTCCACCAAACCCAGAGTACTCCGTTCTCGTGCGCTCCCGCTCCCGGCTCTGCGCGTTATTCATGAGATAGCCCCCTGCTGCCCCTGCCGCAAGCCCCGACCAGAACCCCGGGCGCCACTGCTCTCCCTCTCTCGAAGAGGAAGGTTTATATGGTGGTCGGGGAGTATACGGCGGTGGAGGATCGTCGTTGCCACCGCCGCCCCAGAACCAGGGTCTCCCGTTGCCGGCGCGGGGGCGGGGTCGGGCGTTTGGATTGTTACGGTTTGTGTAGGCGGAGTAGAGGATCCATACGAGGATGGAGAGGAATATTGGCCAGAAGAGGATGGAAGTGTAATCGCCTGGTGACCGGTTGTGCGAGTGAGCATATTAGTTATAGGGGAAGAGGGGGAGGTGACGAACCGGTTTGGCTGCCCAGACGGCTAAAGGAGGAGCCGTACGTTTCGTAGCCGGCGTCGGTAAGTGCAAGACGGTATTCGACGCCGCAGGAACCCTTGAGAATGTATTTGTCGTCCGGGGAATCGTAGCTGCAGCATGTTAATTCCGTACGTACATACACATACAGAAGGAGAAGGATTTGTACTAATACGGACCCTTCGCAGAGAACGTCGGTGGAGCCTAGTTTAAAGTATTTTGGAAGGTCGGCGGTGCAAGTCCAGCTTATATCTTCGTCGTCGTAGTCGCTGAATTTCTCTGGATATAAGCGTCTGCGGCTATCTGCGGGGGAGATTAAATCAATACCTCCCGGAATTCCGACACTTCATAACGTCGATCTCATATAAACCCTTCCCGTCGCCTCCAACACATTTCAACTGCGGTATCGGCTCCAGTCGCCGGCCCCTCGTCATTTGGTCACTGCGCAGCGTCAGCGTCGACACCTGCGACAGTAACATCTTTTGCCCCAGTTTTGCTGCATCTGCAACGAGTAACAGCGGCGCCAGAAGTGCGAGTAATTGCTTGCGGAACTTCATTATGGCAATTGAAGCTGGGATGGAATGATGGTTTAGTTGCTGGAGGGCATCCTGATAAGCTTCGCGGTGGGCTTTGGCATGTGGAAACAAATAATGCGTGATTACATAATCGAGTGATAGGACAGGACACTTGTTCGTTTCTACTGGAGCTTTTTTTTTTTTTTTTTTTTTGAATTGAAGGTGAGGCATGGGATGTCACTCGGAGCAATTTTACTCAAATTTAAGCGACATGCATGCACTGGAATCCAAGGTGGATCTGATCAGGTGTTTTTCTAGGATTGAAAAGTCGTTTGTAGTGGCTAATTCTATTGGCTTAATAAGCTACATGTATCTGTAAATACTAACTTGAACTTGTACTATATATGAGAGGACATAATGAAATATCTAGAGAGGCCTCTTTGTCCCTTCCATGCAAACCCTTACATTTTAATAAGTCTTTAACACCCTCCTTTGATTAACAACTTTTGACCATTAGCTCTTAGATAGAGGTATAGTATTACTTATACAAAGATTTTAGGTATTACAAGGTCTAGCACATCTTTCCATATAGATTAACCTCATATATTTAATCATGTATCTGCTTTCTAAAATCTAAGATAAGGGGGTATCTTGGTAGTAGGGTCTAATGTTGTTAAATTACATGTAGGTGACTACTAAGTTTGTTATTTTATTTTTTATTTTTTATTCCACTCTTTTCCTAGTTTTCTAATATACTATTAACTTCCTATTTCAATTACTTTTAATATAGGCAGGGTGTTTATATTCAATAGGGAGCAAGGACATAGTTACATATTGTAGGAGCAACAGGTATATACCTTCATTCACTTATAGTTTTCTAAGGTATAATCTTATAATGAATCGTGGTCATGTACTTTCCTACTTGTTGTATTCTCCTTATATTTCCTATTGTCAGTGATGTTCTTTGGAATTCCGCATTATAAATCATGAATTATCACTCGGTCATGTATGGTCACTCATGTCTAAGCTGTCTGCCTTGTAGAGGTCATGAGAATAGTGTTTAGGTTGAATGACGTATAGAAAAGGGTCATGTGGACAAAACAGGTTTTGCAGAGACTGCTCTAGAAGGGAGGCAGTGCTCTTCGCGGCTGGTATAAAAGAGAAGGAAATCTCGCAGTCCTGTATTTCCTTTCTTTCTTCTTTACGCAGTATCTTAAGTATACACCTTAGGAATAAAGAGTTATTCCCATAAACCTTCAGCACATCATTGCTTCGCTCAATGCGCACCTCTTGAGTCCTCTACAGAGTTGTTTATCTTCTTCTATCCTGATTTACGTAAAAACCCTGATACAGACTGAGCATCAGTTGTATCGCTGAAGGAGTTGTCCTTTACACTATACTGCGTCTTTTCAGAAATCACCATTGAAGAAGATACATGAGAGTTTAGGTGACATTATATGTCATCCCCAGTCAACTGGAACTTCCAAGGAGAGAAACCCTAGTTCACTATCGAGGAAATCACTAGGCGGCTATAAGACAAGAACCTGCTTCCTCTAGAGGAACCCAAAGACCTACAAATCCTACCTCCCAGAAGAGGAATTGCTGAGTCCATTTCAGTCTAGAGGTCGAGGCTAGGCCAGTACAGAGTCCAGCATCACCAAAGGTATTTTCTGAGAGACCGGCAAAAGCTCAGAAAGTTTGGTGCAGTATCTGCCATTGCAAAGTCAACCCTGTCGACCACTACCTATGCTGTAAAATGAGGGAACAACAAGAACTTGAGAAGACAACCAGGCCACAGTGGAAAAAGGGTTTCTGTATCAGAAACTGTGATAGGCAAATCCACGGATTCTTCTGCAAAGACTATCGCTGCGATGACCATTGGAATGACAGAGTCTACTTCAATCACTGAGTACTAGATACTGCAAGTGGTAACAGTCACACCAGACCTAGGAAAAGCACCAGTACTATGCTTGTGCCTGTAGTCAGATACCGACACTGTAACTGCGAGTTTTCTGCTAGATGAGGAATTGGAAGATGCCGCCCTCAAATTCCTGGAACATCTTAGGAAATCTAAGGTTGACAACCTTGTAGTTGAAGTCACTATTCTCCTGGACACAACCAGTACACCAGGAAAGTGAAGATAAGATTATTCTCTATCTGTACAAAGACGATCTTGTCATGCTACACTAGAATCACCCTGTCACCCCAGTCCAGCTTGACAAACTCAGAATCCTCCTACTCGCCGTCCTAGACCATAGCATCAACGAGTTTCTGGCAGTAAAGAGTTATAGGCATTAGCCAATGTCTACCAAGGAAAAGATTCCAGACCCACCAGAGGATATAGAAGAAGCATATCCTATCCCAGACCTAGAAGAACTATAGTTCTGGCGAGATATCTATAACCTCAATAAAACCTAGGCTATCCCACAGTACCTGTTATGAACACCGGTAGTGGTCAGCGTCAAGGTACCTGGACGATGCGCTATGATGGAGGTTATGTTTAGATTGTCAACATGTGAGTATGCCGTCTCTACCCTTCACCATTGTGTTAAGCGCTCTGG
>JABYPW010001759.1:0-13827 GCA_016880775.1 Phymatotrichopsis omnivora
AAAGAAAAAAAAAAAAAAAAAGAAAAAAAAAAAAAAAAAAAAAGGTTCCCCCAGAGACCACTCTTCTATCGCTCAGCAACCCTCAACAAAAGACAAGACGAAAAAAAAAAAAACTCCCGCTATGATAAATGCCAGCCTACGCCAGTCTCAAAAGACGACCGAAAAAAGACGAAAAATAAATAAATAAAAAATAAAAATAAAAAATAAAAAATAAAAAAATAGATTCCCCATCCCAAGATTCCCAATGTAGTTCCTACCCCCGTGCCGTTGACCCCGCTCGCTCCAGAATTTTTCACACCACAGAAAATAGAGAAACGAAAAATTTACCCCGGAAAGCAGACGCAAACAGTTATAAAAACTCACATAGGAAACATGAAGAACCCCCTCAAAAAAATGAGAAAAAAAGAGATAAGGGAATGATGAAACAACCTGTATATGTATATACTCCATTCCCCTCCCTCCCCCCCACCTAAAAAAAGAAGAAAAAAAAAAGAAAAAAAAAAAACTCCATTAAAATGCCGTCTTTCAATAACAAAACGTAAACCCACAAAAACTAGCTCTTTTTCGCCGCAAAAACCCTTCTAGTTGCACCCACCTTTCCAATATCCCCCAAACGACCGCCAAATTCCCGTCCGCCGTAATCCCCTTCGGCAATCTCGCCCGTCTCGCTATCGCCGTCGCCATAATAATAGCTCCCGTTGAATTGAATGTTCTTTCTCCGCTCCTCACTCGCCTTTCGGACTTGACCCAGCATTCCATCAACCCATGCTTGGTTTTCGGGGGAAATGTTGACTTTTCTCCCCTTCGGCCCTGCTAATCCTAGTGGCTTCGGAAACTCCGGACTGCAGGTTGCCGAGCCGCCGTCACTGCCTACAGACTCCGCATATGATAAACGTGTCGCGGGGCGGCGATAGCAAGCATTTGATGAAGATGAACCCGGACGGCTGGGAGGTGAAGTACCGCGAGGTGTTGATATCGGAGGAGTGAGCTCATTCTTTCTTGTAAACGTAGTCGACGTGGGAGTTGTCGGGTTCCCTGCGGAACGAACTCGGGTGCCATTGTGACCACCCCTCATTACCGGAACAGTGGTGGATATACTGTTGAGTGCCGGACTGGAAGGTCTCCTCCCCAACATGGGACTTTCGGCTCTCCTTGTCCCGGGAGAAAGCCTTGTTGCGGCTCCGGTAGTGAGTGGTGAACCCGGTCTACTCCCTGCCGCAGAACTCGAGCTGGGATCCGGGCTTCTCCTCAAAGAAGTCATAGAAGTCCTCGGATGCAGGACAGGCGGTGGCGCCAAATCTTGGATCTCGACTCTTCCTTCGGAGACAACCCGCTTCTTGGAGGCATGGTGCATGGCGTATTCCTTCAGATATTCCGCCAGATCGGCCCATCCTCCTCCAACACGAACCATTACTCTTTCACCGTCCGGTCCAACCAAACGAACATATAATTTAATTGGAGGTTGACCGTCTGAACGGTGGAGGTGGTAGACCTTGATATCCCCCGGAGCACTGGATCGATGTTGTCGACTCGACGCACGAGCGTACGAAGGAACCTGGGAATTAAGTGATCTGCTAGAAGCGACCGATCCAGGGCCGGGTATGCTTGTAGGGGAAATATCCGAATGTCTATGCTTTCTGTTGGTAGTTTCTGTGAGTTTTCTCAGATTCGACGCGGTCAATCGGATTTTCGTAGGCAGCGTTCCCAAAATCGAATTGATTTTCTGGTCGAGACTATCTTCGAAATTGAATGAAAATGACCCGTCCAGCACAGATGTATCTGGAATATGCAACGGCGAATTTTTGAATTTTTCGCGCTGATTCTCTTTCTGTAAACGTTGTTTCTTATCCGGCGATTCTGACCCAGGTGAGTCCGAGGTGTGCTGTGCGCTTCTCTTGACAACTCGCAATACTGGAACGTCCCCATCTGGTGAAGAAGGGAGGTCTGGACTATTCTCCCGAGAAAACTGGTCCTGTTCCGTGGGGGAGGAATCATCATCATCGGTACTGATTGTCATACTACGCCTCCTCGAAAGTGCCTTGGGAACTACGAAAGCAGTGGGCGCTGATGTCGTAGACGCAGTTGAATGATCATCGCTAGATGATGAAATTGATCTAAATTCGGTTTCAATGCAACCCTCCGACTTTGACACAGTGTTCCTATTCCCATGATCCTCGCTAGGAGGCTGAAGATGGTGTCTAGGCTTAACCTTCAAACCAGTCAGAAAGTAAATCAAACATGGCACAATTTAGGTACATACCTTTTCGCCCGATCCAAAGTTCAAGGGTACCGGGCCGGGGGAAAACAGTTTTTGCAAAGAAGCACCATCTCTTTTCCGAGGCGCGACAGGACTCGGACGGGTAGTGTCATATCCCGATGACGGTTCATCCGGGAGATTCTCACCGATGCGTGAGGCCACATCCGACGAGTCGAGACTCGTGGATCTGGAAACGTTTGTCTTGCGCTCGAAAGTATCGTTCATATTGGAGTCGCTTGGATCAAGATAGACGATGCTTTTTGCAGGGCTCGCTACCTCAATGATACTCTCCAATTCCGGGGGGACATTAAACCGTCGCTTCAACTTCGGCTTCGGGGTAGCTATTGCAGTTGGCTCTATATCCAATTCTGAAACGTAGTCCTCTCCCTCCTCCTCGTCATCGTCGTCGTCGTCGTCATCGTGGAGATAGGAATCATCCGACATGTCAGCTCCTGGACGGTCCTCATCTTGAATAAGCTCTCCTCGATAATTGTCCGGTACTGGCAAAGAATCGTCGAATTCTGGAACTTCATCGGGAAGATCCTCCCCCACGTAGATAATCTTCTGTTTTCTGTTTACGGGAATTGAAAAATAATCACCGGCTTCCTCTTGAACTCCAGATCTCTTGGGAGTCTGATACCCACCACCACTTCTCCGTTTACTCATCGTGGGAATTTCGACACCTATGTCATACGTTAGCATTCGGGGAAGAAAAAAAAATTGAATCTTACCATTTCTTGTGCGAAGCCATCTATCAATATTCTGCCCAGGAGCTTTGAGAATGACAGACACGTCCGACAGAGACCGTTTCTGAGGAGTTTGCGGCGACGTTGCTTTTTTGGCTGGAATGCCAGAAGCATTCCGGTGAATACTTGAATGGCTAGTAAGCGAGTCTTCAGAGCTATCTTCTCCGTTTGAAATATCGTCCTCGGAATCGAGATCCACTTTCCCTTTGGAGTTCGGTTCAACAGACGCTATGACCGGTCCACTAAGGTTGTTGCCACCCTTAGTGCAGCCGCCCAGGCGTGCATTGACTGGGTCATCCTCCGAAGCAACAGCCTCCGAATCTGAAGATTCATCAGCGGTAGAGATTCCTGCCGTACTGCCGCAGATTTCTTCACGGCCCTCCCCCAGTTCCTCGGCACTTTCAGGTGGTTTCGCGTTGGACCGAAGAGGAGAATCCGCAGACTCTCTAGAGACAGGCGCATTGGCTATCTCTTCAGGCTCATGTTTTGTACTCGCCTGATCACTGGAATAGTCTGTATCCACCTTTTCCAACCACGAACTAGCTTCGCCCTCAGGATATAACGGGTATTGAGATTGATCTGGCAGTTCCTCGTTGATAGTGGGAGGATGGATGACAAAAGTCGGATTTGGGAGTTTCGGAGAGGCTTCATTATCTGCGGCCGGAGACTGGGCGACATGCGCATCCAAACTCTCGGCCCCAGGTTCGCCTCCAGGGATGTTCGAAATTGCAGCCGAGGGAGCCAATGCGGAGAATGGTAAGGAATCAGGGAGCGATATGGCTTGCTCACCCCTTGATCCTTCCTCCTCCGTGCTATTTCGTTCCTCTTCTTCTCTTCCAGTCTCCAATTCCAGCCGTTTCCTCTCAATCTCCTTGTCCATGTTCTCCATCCTTTCACTCTCCGCCGCAATCCATCTCCTCTCCCCCTCAGCAAACTTCAAATCCATCAACCGGACGCGCTCATCTTCCGCGAGTCTTCGCCGGCGATCCCGTTCCTCCCAGCCGACATCTTCTTCCACTTCCAGTTGGACAGGATGTTGTTGAGGATGATGCTGCGGGGGTTGAGATTCCGGGGCAATTTGTCGTTCTGCTTTTTCGGCGGCTTCGCGCTTACGGAGAATTTCTTCTTCCAGATGTCTCCGGGTTTCTTCTTCGGTTGCAAGTCGTTGACGTTCCTTTTCTTCAGCTTCGGCGGCTTCCTTTGCGAGTTGTGCAACTCTTGCCCGTTCGGCCTCTGCGGCAGCAAGGACTAGACGCTGGCGTTCGGCTTCCTCAGCTTCCGCGGCTAGGCGATCAGCCTCTGCTTCGGCGAGTCGTTTCTTCTCGGCTTCGGCCTCGACAGCAGCTTCGGCTTCGAGTCTTTGACGTTCCAACTCAGCAGCGCGTTGACGTTCGGCCTCAGCTTCAGCAACCTCCTTCTCCAACCGAAGCTTCTCCGCCTCAGCGGCAACCCTCACAGCTTCCAATTCGGCGACTCGTTTCCTCTCAGCTTCGGCAGCCTCTTCCTCTACAGCAACCCGCCGACACTCTTCCTCTTCGGCGGCCTTCTTCTTTTCCTCTTCCTCGGCAACTTTAATGGCAGCGAGCCTCTCGCGCTCAGCCTGTTCCTCTGCAGCTTTCCGAGCTTCGGCAGCGATCCGTTGTCTTTCTTCTTCAGCGAGTCGTTGGCGTTCTGCTTCGGCCTCAGCTTCAAGACGCAGCCGCTCAGCTTCGGCTTCCTCAGCCAGGCGTTTACGTTCGAGCTCCTCAGCGGCAACCCGTTGTCGTTCGGTTTCGGCTTCGGCTTCGGCAATTCGACGTTCCTCCTCAGCAGCCTTCCTTCTCTCCTCTTCCTCGGCGGCCTTTCTCTCTGCTTCAAGACGTTCGGCTTCGGCATGTGCTTCTTGAGCAAGTCGTTCGCGCTCCTCCGCGGCCTTCTTCTCGGCTTCGGCAGCGAGGCGTCTCATTTCCTCTTCGGCGAGCCTCTGGCGTTCTGCTCCTGCCTCAGTTTCGAGACGAAGTCGTTCAGCTTCGGCTTCCTCGGCAAGGCGTTTACGTTCGAGTTCCTCAGCAGCAACACGTTGTCTCTCTTCTTCGGCGAGTCTCTGGCGTTCTGCTTCCGCTTCGGCTTCGGCTTCCTCAGCCAGGCGTTTACGCTCGAGTTCTTCGGCAACACGTTGTCCTTCTTCGGCGAGTCTGTGGCGTTCTGCTTCCGCTTCAGCTTCAAGGAGAATTCGTTCCTCTTCGGCTTCCGCGGCAAGACGTTTACGCTCGAGTTCCTCAGCGGCAAAACGTTGCCTTTCTTCTTCAGCGAGTCTCTGGCATTCCGTTTCTACTTCAGCTTCGATACGCAACTGTTCGGCTTCGGGTTCCTCAGAAAAGCATTGTCGTTCGAGTTCTGCAAGTAGTTGACGCTCAACTTCGACTTCCTCGGCGAGACGTCCGCGTTCGAATTCTTCGGCTGCCTCCTTCTGTAGTTGAAGCTCCTCGGCCTCAGCAACGCGCCGCCGTTCTTCTTCCTCGGCTGCCTCCTTTTCGATAGCGAGTCTGGCAACTTCCGCCTCTTCTATAGCGATGATGGCTAGCCGCCGGCGCTCTACCGCAGCCTCGGCCGCGGCCTCAGCTTGGCGTTTCCGTTCCTTTTCGGCTGCTTTTGCTTCGGCTTTCAATTGCGCTGCTGCAAGTCGTGCCTTCTCTTCTTCGATTCGTTTCGCTTCCTTCTTGGAGAGGACCGTCGGAGAAGCTTGCGGCGAAACTTTCCTTGTCTCGGGAACCCTTTCCGATTCTCGGTCATCAAGTTTCGAGTTTCCGACCGTCTTCTCCGAGTCGATATCGCTGTCGTCGTTTAGAACGGTTTCTCGATCCGACCCAGATGATGCCTCGTGACCAAAACTACCACTCAAAAACCCGCCCATTATGTCCACTACTCCAAACGCCGAGCCAAAATCCACGCTTCCATCTCTTCTGCTCTTTCGTCCTCTCCGCTCATCCACGCCATCGTCCATAGCCTTCACATCTCTCAACTTCTCCATTAACCCGTCCATCTCAAACATCATCCCCCCATCCATCTGCTCCTCTTCATACTCCGTCCACCCATCTCCATCATCCTCCGGTAACTCGATAGCTTCTGCAACAACTTCGTGCGTCTCCATAGCTTCCCGCAACTGCCTGTCCGTCTCCTCTGCCTTCTCCATTACTCCTGCAGCGCGTTCCTCCTCAAGTCGAGCTTCGAGCAAGGACCGTTCCTGTTCCTCGAAAAGGATCGTATTCCGGTGTTCGAACCGTTGTTGACGACGGCCGTCGAGGGCTCTCTCACGATGGAGTTTCCCTTCGAGAATCACTCGCTCGGCGTCCATCGCCCAGGTGCCGACACCTTCTTCGATTTCTTCGAGCTCGGTGATCCAGCGATCAGGGAGTACGTCTTCGCGACCTTCGAGGGCGTCGAGCATGGTGTCCATTAATTTTCCGGCAGTAGCAACCTTTTGGGAGATCGTCTCGAGCATGAGGTGGTAGGTGTCATCGCCGAGACCCGTCCATGTGGAACCGCCCTCGTGGAAGGTCTCTTCCTTGGGGCTGGGAGAAAGCGATGGGTGTCGAAGGGCATCGTATCCGGCTTCCAGTGCATCGCTGGCATTACCCAACCATTTCAGAAATACGGGGACGATTTTTAGGACAGCAATGCGAACAGCCCAGATTGAGAGGAGCTTCGTTAATCGGGAGAGGGGAGGTAGAAGTTGTAGTGTTGTGACGGTGATAACGGCGGAGGAGTCGGTTAAGGGGTAGTCTAGCCCCGTGCGATATGCTGTTGTTCCAATTCAACGATTTTGTTTAGTAGTACATTCTGTGTGGAGAAGAATAGTGTGAGGGTTAGGGTTGCATAAGAAAGGGGCAAAAGGGCGGGCTTACAGAGAACTTTTCCTTTAAGACCTTCGACGTCGAGCTCTTCAATTTCGCACTTGATAGCTTCTATCCTCGCTTCGTAGTGCTCGACCGTTTCGCGTTTAAGGGAGCCCCAATACTCCACGTCTTCATCTCCGCCGTCGTCATCCACATCCCCTTCGTCCTCTTCAATCCCATCTTCCCTTGCTCCCACTTCGCTCTCCTCCTCCTCATCATCATCAATATCGCCCAACACTTCGGATTCCCCGTGTAGATTTATTTCTGGCATCCCATGCGTGGCTGTTTCCGAAGCGGGCTCAGCTTCGGCCGCTCGCAGCCGCTGCATTTTCAATTGATATGGCGTCAGTGGCTTCCGTGACTGGCGGACACTCGGCGAGTTAAAGGTAGGTCGTACATGAACGTCAGTCCTAACTTCATCAATAACCTCTTCGATCGATACCATCCCTCCTTCGTCCTCATCATCGTCATCGTACTCCCCAGCCCCCTGAAAAATTCCATCCCTAGCCCCCTTTTCCTCCGCCTTCACCTTCCTACGTTTCTTGGCTCTCTGCGAAGGCGGTAAATACCCTTCGCCATCTCTCCCCCGAGCCCAATTCCCGTTCCAGCTCTCCACCTCTCTCAGCCATTGCCCGACCTTCTCGATCCCCTCGGCGGCGCGAATGCTCCATTCCTTCTCCCCCGGTGAAAAATTCAGACTTTGATCGTTTGTCAGCCTGGCGATCGTCCTAGGCGTCAGCCGATTAAGCAAGGGATCGGCGGCGAGTAAACTCTGGATCCTCGACGCCCTGAGCGCGGACCTCGTGGGCGAGGCCGACGGAGAGCTGAAATTGGAGCGTGTCGGAGACGTTACCGAGCCTCGTGAGACCCGCCGGAGCTGGGTATTCAGCGAGCTCGGGACGGTGACGAAGCTGGCGGTGCTGGATGAGGATGCTGCGTACGGAGATAAGGGAGACGGAGTGGGTGGAGCGTAAGGGTTCGGAAGGCTATAGTCTCCGGAGACGGTGCGACGGGAGAGAAACATGTTTAGCGGGCCGGGATGAGGGCGCTCTTGGGAGCGTGGGGTCAGCGAAGCCATCCCGATCCCGCCGGAAGAAGCGGTGCGACGGCTAGATGTAACGAGCTAGCAAGATGAAAAAATGTTTTTGTGGAGATGATGAGTTGTTTATAATGCGGTTGTTTGTAAAGAAAGGGAGTGTTGTTCTAGATAATTATTTATTTTACTTTTCCCTTTCCTCCTTTTGTCGAATGCTCAGCTGAGTGGTGACGGGTATATCGGGCTAGTACTGCAGACGCCTGGATTGGAAATTTCTCGTGCGTCGGTAGTGCGCTGGCCTGCGTGTAAATGTATGTATGTATATGTGTTCTGTAATTCCTCGGCCCTCTTCTCCCACAACTAGGTATTTCGGAAAAGGGAACAAGTAAGAGATATGTAAAAAAAAAAAAAAAAAAGTGCGCTTATGCGAGCGGATTTAGGTGAGTGTATCAGTTATTCCAAGTACGGGTGTGTCTGGCCCGTGCCGGTGAGTTGTAGAAATATGCAGTTTGTGGGCGACAGACCAACAGCAGCGGCGGTGAATGGGGTGGTTAGTTCTGTTACCAGGTCAGGTCACTCCCTTGATCGCTTGCTCCGTCCAGGTCTGGGGGTGATGCGACGACGACGGGCGACGACGACGACTGGAAATTAACGTAAATGTAATGTGAGGTGAGGTTATGTAACAGTGCGATAAAAAAAAAAAAAAAAAAGGACGGATGTAGGACAGCGAACTACGGTTAAGGACAGGCGAGAATAAACTTCTTTATCAACGAACGAGCATGTGAAAAGGAAAAAGAAAAATCAAAAACTGGGCGAGATAGATCTGTCAGACAAGGCAAGGCAAGCAGGGCAGGGGAACAAAAAATGCTGTTTTTTTGTTTTTTTTCCTTCCTTCGCCCTCTGCAACCCCCTGCCTTGCTCTGATCTGTCTGCTGCTCCCCGCTGCGCGCGAACAATGGTAAAACCAAGATTGGAAAAATCGAAAATTAGAAAAATGAGCGCGGTAACCGGCTGTGGGGGAGACGTTACGCGCCGAAGTCGCAAGTTTTGTCGCTACTCCTGCTACGTATCTAGGAAGTAGCTGTCCTCTGTGGTTGATCTGGCGGCGGCAGTAATAGTGCGATTCTTTCTGTAGACGTTGCAGTTGGCACAAGTAGCATCATCGTCGTTTGCGATACGGGTGCTAGTTCTGGGGTGGATACTCAGGTCGAAGAAGCCGAACATCAATTTCAAACCTGACCGTACCTCCTTGTCAGAGTCTAAACCTCTAAGTACAAATAGTAGTGGAAAAAAACGCCACAAGAGAGCTGACAACGATGTGAGAAGGGTAATATCATCAAAAAAACGAATTATTGGTGAACGGACGGTCCGAAAGACAGGACGTAACCGGAAAGAACATACCCCACAGCCCATGAGTCGTTGTTCCCACCCTCCTTAAAGCTTCGCGCGTCGCTGGGCTGATGAGCTGTTCGTTTCGAAACTCGATGAGGGCAATCTCTGGTTGGCGGCAGCTGCGGATCCTTACAGACCAGCAAGAAACGCGTTGGAACTAAGTATGCACGAGGGGCAAAAGCGGCGCAATTCACTCCCCTCTCTTCTCTCGCGACACGACTGGATATTTCACGCGGTGCCTCAAAGAACGTTGTGGTCGCGATACCTCCTGTTTCCCCTATCTCTTCTCTACCCGAAAAGAAACAAAACGAGGGGGAAAGGGAAGAGGGAAACGGAAAAAAAAGAAAAAAGAAAGTAGAAAAGCAGCAAAACGAGGGTGATGTGTAATGAGCGTATGATAGACACGGAAGGAAAGTATGTATGTACTGTATGTCGAGACACACTGGAAAATTTCAATTTTGTTTCCCTTCCACACCTGCTCTCGCGTACGCCGCAAAGCTCCCATTGTGGCCTCTCGCTCGCTAAGCTGAGGCACGGCACAGATGCGCGAAATGAGAAGCACAGACAGGTCTCACCACAATTTCTTTCCGACCCAATTCAGCGTGCATGGTTGGGTGCCTGATTCGGCCTCAGACCGCTGGAGTCCCGTCCCGCGAAATGGGCAGAGTGCGCAGATCTAACATGGAGAAATGAGCGTTGATATTAAGTAGCAGTTCAATTCTTGGTCGCAATCATCTTTTCCACTGCTTGCGTGCGGACTGCGAGCGCACTGCGAGCGCACTGCTCGTCCATTGCGACCAGGACAAGAGCTGCGGAGAGAAGGTGCCGCGGAATGACAGGTTGGCGATGGAGGTTGCGTTGCTTTGGCTGCCCACGCTTACTTCACCCATGGGCCATGGTCGAGGTTGTCGGGTGCAAGCGAGGGCAGCAGCTGGAAATCTGGAGAGCCCTGGTGCGTTGTTTTGTTTCAACGAGCTAACTATCCCTCGATTCGCCTCCTACGCTATTGCTATCCTCCCAGGCACACACGCACGCGCGTATGTAACGACATGACGGGTTCAGGAGATCACGAGAAACGCACGGCGACAATTGAGCAATCCTCTCAGCTGGGAGTGTGCAAAAAGGGACAGCGAATAAACAAAAGTGCAATTGCTTCATCATGTTTCCTGCATTACATGTACCACATCATCGTTTTCCATCTCGAGAGCGTGGCCGCTGTTTCACGGCAGCACAAAGGCGGCGCCGACAGGAGCCAACGCATTGCATGATCAACGCTTGCGTTTTCACGTGAAAGTGTGTCGCATCTTAAGGTACGGACAACAAACAATGCTATTGTATTCGATTATCCACAAAAATCAATACACGCGCTCAGAATTCAACACTCACACTTTTCGCATCCTCATTCTCCCTCCTTCCTCTCCCTCGGACTTAAGACTCAAGCCTATGAACAACCGTCCAAGCGCCTCCACAAAGCACGGTCACCTGATCACCAACCCACGAACAAAAACACCGAGCTCAACAATCAATTCGCGAGTCGTCCCCCAAACTCTCCATAAATAAAATACCCACCGTTTGCTCTCGCTCCCCCTCCAAACCCTTTTATATCCAAATTAAAGCAAATTAAACTGCAAAGTAAAACGAGCCATTCTCAACTGGCCTGAAAGCGGAAATGTTAATTTACCGATGGGCCTAATTTCCGTGTGGATGGACCGTAGCACAGTTTTCTCGGGAATCGCTTGACGGAGATTATGGGCCGCCTTGGGAGGGGGTTGGTACGATGGGATAGGCTCGGATAGTGAAATTGGGTCGTTGAGTGTCACTCGAGACAGCTTTTGTGGATGAGAGAGGAGCATGTATAATGTACTTTAGTCGTAGCATTGTCGCACGTAGAGTGTTTATATATTTCAAAATCGATGCGCAAGATAAATAGCAGCCAAATACACATATGTAACCGCGTTCCAGACATCAATAATACGATCGTTTCCGCAGTAATCCAGAAAATCGCATATATACGTACATAATTCCGATCTTCACACCCCCGGTTCCTATAAATCTCAAACGGAATACTCATGAAGCTTCAACTTCAATAGGAAACTTTAAACCGTTGTTCGGATAGATCTCGATGTCGGGTTTACCCCTTGCATGCTGTCGTGTAACTCACCCATTCTCTCAACTCTCCACAACTCTGGTCTCGGGTCCGAAACTCAGGCAATTCTACTCTGGTTTGTGAAACACCGAGTCGACTTGGTTCACAGCTCTCCCAAGAGGATCGTATCGGAGTCCCGCGGTGAGCTGGAAAGTTAGAAACTTCATCGCGTTCCGAAAGACCTCACGCTCCGCTGCAACGCAACAATCGATCAAGTTCAGCTGGGGTATGGGGATCTGAGCATTTACTCTCACGCGTTGGCCGATCTTGTGCTCTTGCCTGAGGCAACCAGAAAAAAAGGGCTGGTATCGATTATGCGTTGCAAGGGTAATAATAATACATACATGTGGTTATAAACTCGGCTAGCGGTGGATGTACTTGCCTGGAAGCTCTGCAAAGTAAGCTTGTGCACGCGCATTGTGAGCTCAGGACTTCACGCCAACTCTCTCTGCTAGCGGTTGGTTGTTTCTTGCTATATAACGTGACTTGGCCTGGTACAAAATGAGTTAAGAAGAGCAAGTGTGCATTCTCTTCTTCCTCACAATTCCACGTGCACCCGTGCACGACATATCCGCCTTGGATTCCCGCTAACAGTGTTAATCTCGTCTGTTCAAATACTGACGATGTCCTCCGCAGTAAATCTGCGGCCCGCGCTGCCCACTCGGCCAGTATGAGTGATCTCCAGTTGCAAAATCCCATTGCTGGAATCGGAGGACGGTATTTCTTGTCGTATTCGGCGAAAGGAAGGGCTATCGAAAGAGATGTCCGTCGGCTGATCGAAAGAGGAGGGGGAGACTGGAGGTGCTTGCGGTGGGTATGGGTGTTGATAAGAGTAAGTAAGTAAAAAGTTCACTGGATAAATCAAGTAACTACAGAACCGCAGCGTTTTCTTTCTGGAGGCGAGGGAACAGAGGGATGAAGAGTCTCAATAAGTGTCAAGTTTAAAAAGCTAAGAGTTTGCTAAAGCAGAGTGGTAGAGAGTGGGAAACTGCTGCTTGCCGAGAGGACAGTGCTCGCTGTCGAGTGATGCCGAATGATCGGTTGACAACAACGATGAAAGGCGAGCAAGAAAAAAGTCAGTGCCGAAGATACCGCGATGGCGATCTTTCGTAGACTGGATTTTCCTGAAGTCTTTTGCTATTAAAAGCCAAAACCAAAAAAATTTTCTTTCGAAGTGAACGGATATAAGTTTTCCGGCGACTGACGAAATCACACCACCACCTCTTGCACCAGTAACGCCGAGCAGCGAAAGGGGTTCCCGGAAGCAAGCCTGTAACTTTAGCGGCCATGACCACGTACCGGCAGTGCCAGCGGCCTAGCGAGAACCTGTATCGCCACGTTGGAGATCCGTAACTCAGCAAAAAGTCGAAAAAAGCTCCTGGTAGTATACATGAGGGGTACTTACATTTGGAAAGCATTCGGAGCGCTAGCGTTCCAATATAGTCCGGCCTGATTCACTAGATGCGTCGAATGCTCTCCAGGTGTCCCAAGAGCGTGTTCGGGCTTCTCGATTCAACTTTCTGACAATATCACTCCAAGAAAAAACGACTGAAGTGAAAAGCAAGGCTTAATACGCAATATTAACTCCCATGAGGGTTTTATCCGTACCTTGATAATTTCAGATTGAATATTTAGGTCCCCAAGTCTTCGAGGCTTTAATGAAATACTAACAAGCAATTGTCTGCACGAATCAGTGCCAGATACTCTGGAAATTGGGAAAATCCGGCGGCTTTCCAAAACGTGGGTACGCTTATGGTCCCGCCCCCCCTCTGCGGGAGATGCTTCCGCTCACGGAAAATTCGTAATGCCTTGTGAGTAGGCGAGAGCGAAATCTGGGTTCATCGATGCTAGCATACCTGCTTCCTGGGGATACAAACCCGAAGATCCAGCGCATTACCGGAGCAAATCGTTTGAAATTGTTTACTCAAGCCTCCGAGTTCTCTTTCCCTTCCTGTAATCCGATGGCTAGTTGTCCAGGTGGCCAAAGAATATCCGGTGGATACAAAAATCCAAGTACAGCATCCCAAACTTCGGGAAATCTTCCCGTCGAAGTGAGTACATGTACCCAACGAGGAAAAGAGTTGGCATAGTCTCTGGATACTCGCGGAACTTTGGTTTTCCAATCAGAATATCATTCAATCCCATGTGCCAGGCATACACTTGCCGTGAAATTTTCCATTGGTATGCCACTTTTGATCCGCCTGTTTGCTATCCGGTAAATATGAGACTAAATTGAATCGGTTACGGTTTATCTCTCTCAACGATAACCAAATTGCTACCCATTATATAAAAACGTGAGACAATCCAGGAATTATTACGTCTCCAGTGGGCTCGGGAAAGTGAAACGGATGCAAGAGGGGGGGGGGGGGGGGGGG
>JABYPW010001760.1:0-13816 GCA_016880775.1 Phymatotrichopsis omnivora
CCCCCCCCCCCCCCCCCCCTCTTACCTTCCCATCACTTATCCTGAAGCTTTTGCTTACCTTTATAATAGCCCTTACTACAATGCTAAAAACAACTATATCAAAACATAGTACTCTCCTATCCCTGCCTAGCCCTTAGATAGAAGTTAGTGAACTACATACAGGGTAGGCTGAAAATAGATATGTTTTACTATGGTTACAAGAATGTCCTAAGACTTAGAATCAATTATAAACTCCCTCCTCCTACTCTTCAGATAAACTAAAACCAAAAATAACTCCTACTGCATGATCACCCTAACTCCTACCATTAGTATTCTATACTTCTACTAAGCTAATCTCTCTACCTAAGGTGACTAGAACAACAACTATTACATAACTGAAGCTGAAGTATAAAGGCTAAAACTAGCACAGGAAAACCTCCTCCCCCTACCCTACCGAACTCCTACTTAGTTAACTAGGTACACAACCATCATGGCCAAGGTGAACTAACCCTAAACTACTTAAGAAGCTATGGCTGTAATGACCCCCTACCAGCCTATACCTATAGTATACTATAGTACTATAGAGGTAGCAACCTAACTCTTTGTCTACTAACTAATATAAGAGTATTAGAGTATCATAGAAGTCATAAACATGTTCCTGGAATACCAGCCCACCCCCTAACAAACTAGAATACAAAAATCACACCAAAACATAGCTGAGGTAGGGATAAATACTACCCTATATGACATAACCTCCTCCTATACCACATAACTACTCAATGACCTAGCTATCCTTTTAATCATGTATAGAGATCCATGAATAATCTTTAGCACCCTAATCCCATCCTCCAGAATGCTACGAAATAGAGGAACATCCATCATATATAATAAGTCTATATATGTAAGAGATAGTGATACCAAGGTGGAAACAGATACTGACTCCAACACCACCACCTGACTAGTACAGCACAAAGGTAAAAGAGTCCTAAGAGAAGTCAAAAGAGAATTATTCTCCCTAATTCCCTAAATCCCTAGATGTTATAGGAACCTCTCCATGAGTTCCATATACCAGTTAGCTATCCTACCTGATATCTTAAATCAGCTTAGAGATATGAGCTGAAGATCAGATAACTTGCCTACAAGGTAATTCTCCTTAGCATGTATAGTGTACCAATCTCTATCTGAGATCTAACAAGAGAGTTATTGCTCCTTGAGGTCCATTACCTAAGAGATAAGGCTAGGGATCAGGAACTTGCAAACTAGGCAATCCTCAATATTGTATATAGTATACCAATCTCTATCTGAGATCTGACTTCGAGAATGGTTACTCCTCTAATACAAGTTCTCTAACCTCAGATGGATAAAGAAACTACTTATCTTAATAAATAATAGGAGTAGTCATAAACATATGAATGCCTATGCTGTTATGAATACCAGTAGTAGTTATCATCAAGGTACCTAGATGATATGCTATGATAGAGGTTATACTTAGATTGTCAACATGTGAGAATGCTATCTCTATTCCTTCACCATTGTGTTAAGTACTCTGGAGATGATCCTCTATCACATAACCTCGTAGCATGGCGTGGCATGGTGTAGCTTTACCATTAGCCCTAACTAGGCCCAGGAAGTTACCCCTACATTTACCATGTGATCAGCTATTGGCATGATATGATATTGGCCTAGTCAGCTATGAGGTCATGATTAGGTGATCAGACTCATATTATGAGAGACTATCACAAATCGGGAGTGAGGCCTGAGAGGGTAATATGTACTTATAGTCAAATCGAGTACTAATCATAGCCTATCCTTTCCAGACTGTTCTATATGTTCTAGTGATTAGGAATTAAGGGATGTTCTAGATTGTGAAATGAATCTTTGTATTTCTATTTCATTTGTTATCTCTTTGTCATCTCAGGTAAAGGATAGGATATATAAGCCCTGACTCATCATGAAAGAGGCACTACATTCTAAGCCTTTATGGTAGAGCCTGTCTATGCATGGTCCTTACATGTAGGGAGATAGGATATACTCACTAAAGGGTGCTTAACTAATATAACCTATTATTATGTATAGGCCTTAGTACCATGGCTATAATAGAGGGGGGGGAGGGGAGGTAGGGGATAATTTATTTTTATTCCTATGATCCTAAAGAGGTCATCTAAAGAACATCCTCTTGTTACTAGTTTAAGCTACGAAGTAATAAGAAACTATCCCTTTTACAAACAGAAAAGTAGTATAATATAAACTAATATAAATGAAGATGAGTCTGTAAAGTCATATCTAAATCTCTAAATAGTAGGGCAACCTCCTCCTAAAGAAAATCAGAAAAATCAGAATAATATGATAATAGACTTAGAAAAATAGAGGGAGGTGTAGCTGATCTATTAACTACACCTATGAGAGGTTTCTAATCTAGAAAGTACTTATACAGCCTACACAATAAACACATGCTAGGTCAGGGTAGGAAAGGGAATATGATAGGGGTTTAGTAGGTATAGAATAAACAGGTATTGTGATGGGAGACTCATTGAGGATGCAGATATAGGTATAGGCATAAGAAGCTTTACAAGAGGGTATTACTGAGTGAACTTAGATGTCTCAACTGGCAAGTTATAACTACTTGTTCTTTCTACCTTTATTAAGGAGTCAAGAGATGATAGAGAATTTATCAAAGAAAAGCAAAATATATTCTTAAGGCTTAAAGATGGTACAAGACTTAAGATAACTGCTAGAGGGAGAAGAAGAAGAAACTGAAACATATTGCTCATCCACTCCCTCTTAAATACCCATTCCTAACCAAGTGACTACAGAGAAACTTTACAAAGGAAATGAACCCCATCAAAACATTCTATCAAGATTCACATTATCTTTCACGATTCCCTAGAAGGAGATCAGTTTCATGATTGGAGAATTAGGGAAAGGTTTGGCATGATCATTCAGGACCTTTAGAGAAGAAACTCCTCAAGTCCTATCCTCCAACGATGTGACTGATCAGTATATCATGACAAGATCAAGGTAACAAGTCCTGTCATCGATTGCGTATGTCCAATCTCTTGTATGTTGTGTTGTCAACACCTTACCTTACTTAGTCAGGGCTCAGTGGTGATAACACTCATCACATAGTTCTATAGTTCATCAAGTAATCACAGGTTCTGATATACCTTATAGTTAACTTAGAATAACATCCACTTAGTACAGTCATCTATAACAGGTATAGTCACTTAGAACTTGTACAGGTATATCTAGGTCAGAAGTGACTTATATGCACTTCCCTCGGTTCACTGATGTACGGACGGGGCGTCGCACTCAATTAAGAGCATATGACATAGTCGCGTAACATAGGAGCGATCTCGCTAAGCGCCGTCAGGGTAACCCTTCATACGGCATCTAGGTCAGAAGTCCAGTCCTGGTCTTTAATATATAATTGGCAATCTATTTTGTTTCTTCCTCTGACTAGAATATGTTCTTAAGCTCTTTAGGTCATAAGATGTATATACCTCTTTCTTTACTCCTAACTGGGTATTCTAATATTGTATATTGAATAGTTTCATAGTATTGATAGTAATAGGTGCAGAGGTGATTGTTTGGTCCCTATAGTATACTTGTTGATATGTGCAATTTGTATGACCACATTTAGAAGATGCAGCTTGTGATTTCCATACTCAAAAGGTAGAAAACAAGGTGTAATAAATACACTTCTTCTAATCTAAGATGATAAAGAGATGATAAAGGAAATAGAAATATAAGGAACTTTTCCCTATTCTAGACCATCCCTTAATTTGTAATAATTATCATCTGTAGAAGAGTCTAGAAAGGATAGATATGATTAGTACTTTATTTGGTATAGATTGTTAAGGACATCTTTAGGGCTTACTCATAATCTGTCCTCCTCTCTCATAATATAAGCCTAACTAGGTGTATAATAGCCTCATAGTTAACTAGACTAATATTATATCATTCCAATATCTGATTATGTAATCACTGTAGGGCTAACTTGCCATATGTAGTTAGAGCTAATAGTTAAGCTATACTATACTACACTATGCTATGATGTCATATGATAGAGGACTTATCCTATAGTACTTAATATAATAGTATAGGGTAGGGTGATATACTCATATATCCAATACTCAAGCATAACTATCATCCTAGCACAGGGCTAAGGTACCTTTGCAAGACCACTACCAGTATTCATAACACCTTATGATTACTTCAAGTATAAAACCTCCAGTTACATTAGTGATAAACATAGCCTATAGAGGGTAATAAACTCAATAATCCTTACTCTACCAACTAAACTAAGTATGTATATGTATTTTCCAATTCATACTACTTGCTACTAGACATCTATTTCTAATAAGGTATATACACTTACTTACTTTATAGTCCTGATCACTTATAAGCTTATATTTAAGATTATATATCCTAAAAGGGTTGCATAGTCTCCAAGACAATATAGCTTCACTTAAATAGCTATTCCTTTACCTTCTTCTTTTCTTTCAGTCACTATTTTATAGACAGGGCATTTACATCCAATTAAGGATAAAGACATAGTCATATACCTTCTTCTTTTCCTTTAGTTACTATTGTACAGACAGGGCATGTACATCCAATTAAAGACCAAGATATAGTCACATACATAGGAGCAATACTCACTAAGCGCTATCACAGTAACCTTCATATGGCCAGACATAGTCACATAGGATTTTGATTTCCTATCAGTCACTATTGTATGGACAGGGCATGTACACTCAATTAAGAGCAAAGACATAGTCATATACATAGGAGTATCAGGATGTACCTTCATCTGCTCAGACATAGTCACATACTTATCTTGTCCTCCCTCGGATCACTGATACATAGTCACATACAAATAGCTATTCCTATATACTATACCCTTCTAATAAACATTTCAAGGATATTAATATCTTAAGTGCAGATTTTATACATTGACATAGTATGAAGATTAAGGTTGATTAGAATATCAAGATTATAAGGCTAATGTTTTCTCTTGCTGGGAAGTATTCTAGTAAGAGTAGGAGAGGACAGTAAGAGGGCTCAAGGGAGGGACTATGATGTTAACATATCTAGCTAGGTTTTGTGGTTAACATGAGCAGGCAACAAGCAGGAGGGAATGAGTTAGGGACATATTTTTTCTTTAGGAGCTCAGGGGTTTTGCTATGTAGTTGCAATATTATAATTTTTGCTGGATAATAAATGGTGATACTAGTTATTTGGGCATTTAATAGATGAGACTATGGAAATATGAGGGGGCAAAGCCCTTTTAGTGAGAAAGACAAACTAAAGAGTGGCTAGCGTAGTGTGCTAGACTAGAAAAAGTATCTTCCTATAGGAGGATTGTTAAAAGTACTATGACGGGAAAAAGCACAAGCGAGCACACCGAAAAAAGCACGACGACCAAGGTACCTGTTAGGGAGCGTACACCGCGGGCGGGTTTTAACATTGCCTCATATATATGTATTGTGTATTGTCACTCGCATCCATAATAATACCCCCCATCGGGGAAGTAGGTTGGTTGTTCGTTTGTGCAACGTCCTTGTTACTCCAAATTTAATATTTTAATATTTTTATTTTTATTTTATTTTATTTCTATTCTTTATTTTTTTATTTTATTTTATGTTTATTTTATTTTATTTTATTTTATTTTATTTTTTATTTTATTTTGACACCTATCAACTCCTGCCGCTATGGGAAGCCGTTGAGAAAACGACGTTTGATTAATAACCTTATGAAGTTCTCTTTTAGGTTTTGACAGTCAAGTATTCCATCAGAGGTCCATGTGCAGGTATTTCGTGCTGAATTTCCGGCCCACACGAACGAGACTCAGAAGCTCAGATATTACTTGCAAAGTGCCTCCAAAACTAATTGCTCACCAAATTGTTTTCTTGCTTGTTAGCAGAAGCTTCACCATGGAGTAAAGATAAGTGCCGAACTGCCACCTTGGATTTGCCAACATACACCTTGTTGGATTCGTCTGACTTTCTATACGCCTATATCCCCGCTACATGTAATTTAAATGGTTATACATGTACATGTACTCGCAGCCGGGGTCACACCAAGCAGTTCATTGCAATTCCCCTTCGGGAGAGAAAACGTATAATGAAACCTTTTCCAATTCCACTCCATTTACCTTTCATACCTCCATTGGTTCCGTGGGGAAATGGTTTGTGCTCAGCCATATGAAAAATTCATCAACAAGATATCTTGGGGCACGTAGAGTGCATTTCTCTAGAGTGGGTTACAACTGACGGGAGATATTTTGCCCAAAATGAGAAGTCTTGGTTTATGCACTGGTACAACACACCACCGGTCACTCGTAGTGCAAGACCCTCTCGTACATCCACACCTTTGCTACCCTCTTTTAATTTCTGCGGGCAAACTGCCGAGAACAAAGCAAATTTCATTTCACATGTACGTGTGCATGTAACACCACCGACATAGATTCCAAAAACTAAGACGCCATCGTATCCCACGTGACCCAACATTTCGCTTGTGGTGAAGTGTTCCCGAATCGCGAGTCATCCTGCCTGGGACGGTCTCCGGTTCCATAACGGCTTGGATTGAACCGAATACATAATAATTTTGAAAAAGAAGGGAAAAAACGAAACACAAGCTTTCCTCTGGCTGGGAGACAAGGATAGGCTCTTGGTATTGCGATTATATATATATTCGATGGTAGCGATATATGTAAGCAAGCGAAGACAACGGACGGACTCAGATCAACAGTCCAGGACACCCTGTTCTTCGATACAGGGCTGAGTCTGAGACTGCGCCGCCCCCATTACATGTATTATTATTCTAGCGAACGCGCCAATGAGATCAACATCAGCACATACATGTACATGGAGAAGTACTCTACAATGGCTGCGGCACAGCTCAAGGACGATTCGGTCACATGAAATGGGCGTCTGCGTAAATATCGCCTCGCACGCGCACGTGTTTCCTACATCTCATCGATTTGTTACCTTCAGTAAATTCTGCAGCTATTCAAAAGGATCTGTGCCATTTAATTCTAAATACCGAGCACGCAAGCAATGACTTCCAAGATCCCCTCGTCGTGTTGCATCACCGGTATCTCACCTTCCACAGCGTGTTTTAGAAATTTCCGCAAATGTCTAACCATCCACCCTTGACAGGCTCGATTCGTGAGGGCGAACCAACTGGTACTGAAAACACCGTTCACGGACTCGATACCTACATTGCTCCTGGTGACGCTAGGAAGGGAGTCATTGCCATCGTTCTGGATGTGTTCGGGTGGAAATTTGTAAATACGAGACTTTTGGCAGATTCGTACGCGAAGCGAACTGGATTGACGGTTTATTTGCCTGATTTCATGTTCGGTACGTGCTCAGAAATACTCGGAAAGCATTGCGGTAAAGGGAATCCATATTTATTTCGGCTTGACAACTTTTAGGAGACTCGTTCCCACAAGAATACTTGAATCTTCTTGTGCCGGTTAGTGCCCAAGGATTGGCGGTATCCGAAAAACTATGCGCTTTATCTACCTTATGGTCTTCAGAGTTTCTGGCGGCAGATGCGATATTTCCAGGCCTCGGAATTAGTTAATTCTAATTTTTCTTGTTACAGAAAAACTAGTCTTTTTCGCCTTTCCGAAATTCGGCATATGGATAACCAGGCATCACGAAGCCGTCTCCTGGCCTATCATCAACGGTTTCTTCGAGGCCCTCCACAAGGAAAACAATTCCAAAAAGGTTTTTGTTGCAGGATACTGCTGGGGTGGTCTATATGCAATCCGACTTTTACAAAGAGAAAAATGGGTTTTGAGTGATGGTAGCTTCAGAGAGGGTGGACTAGTTGACGCAGTGTACGCGGCACATCCTTGTGAGTATTCGTTGATGTGAATTTTCCAGAGAAAAATGAAATAATGGACACTAACATTTTTCCAAATTTTACAGCTTTTCTATTGATCCCCAAAGACATTGAGGCGATTTCTGTGCCTATTAGCATCGCCGTTGGAGAGTGCGACGAGAGACTGCCGATGAAACGTGTTGACCAAATTAAATCAGCTTTGCACAAAAGAGAAGGCCAGTTCCAATCAGAAGTGGTTGTGTATAAAGGTTCTAGACATGGTGAGTAAATACACCACTCTACCGTTCTAGTGAGTTGCTTCATTTGGTGGAGTGCTTTCAGAATGTACATGTGCTTTGTGTTGTCCTGCTGGCAGAATCATTGATATCAAAACAGGCTTTGCAATTCGAGGCAACATCGAGATCCAAGATGGAAAAGAAGCAATGATCAAATCGGAACAACAAGCTGCAAACTGATTCTTGAAATTCACCGAATAAATGCACGTCCCTTCTGCACCATCGGCAGATATACATGCACAACAAAGCACGAATCGGTGGGAAGGGCCGGATGAGGGAAGGGTTGCTGATGGTTTCGATATTTTTTTTTTTCTTTTTTCCTTTTTTTAAAAAAGAAAAGCAAAGAAAAGAAAGGAAAAGAAAGGAAAAGAAAGGAAAAGAAAAGAAAAGAAAAGAAAAAAAAGGGAAGCCAACAGGATGGAAACAGGAAAATGGGTTCTAGATCACTGAGTAAAGTAGCAATAGATCATACCACGACGAAGGAGCAACAGTGCAACCGTGCGTGCATGATTAGTTACTTATTATTGCGAATCAGTTAACCTAGCTTAAACAACGAGGAAGGAAGCGGGAGGGATGATGGAGAATTGAAAATAATGATCGCTTGCTAAGTTGCCGATTCCTGCATTTTATATACCATTGTACATGTACGAAACCTGTATTTTTTACATCTATAGCTTTTTTTTTTTGTTTTTTTTTTTTTTCCTTGGTTCCTTACGTATTCGAAGGAAGTTTGCGATTTGATGGTTCGAAATTTATAGGAGGTCTTTGGGCTGCGTTTCCTGGGATATGTTCATTGTTAGTCTTTTCTGCAGCATTACGCTGGCCCCTATGTGCATGTAATGTACATGTAATGCACAATACATGTGTAGTAAACATTAGTGTTGGAAACTCACGAAAGAAATTTTACCACGTCGCTCCACTATCAAATTCACAAACGTAAACAACAGCGAGAAATATTTGCACGAGCGGTGAATTTGATCTGTTAAAAACTAACAATTGCCAACGCCACGGATGTCAACGAATAGGAGATTACCGTGCAATGAAGCACTTCGCGGTTTGATTTTCGCGTGCGGTGATCGGCAATTTTGGATCCTAGTAATAGGATAGGTTGTTGCTCACTTGCGTTTGAAAAGAATTGTGTAATCATCATTGGATTTCTAAGGATGCTGACTCTTTTCGTAAAAAAAATTTTTTTTCTTTTTTTTTTCCCGCGCTGCGCTTTTCATCTACCCAACCAAGTTCCAGTAATCTCATCCTACACCTAATAGCACATGAAGTCTTTTGTTACCGTTACCGGGTTTTACACTTGCAGAACATGGTACGTACAAATTTCTCGGACACGATATGCGGTCGACTTGGTTGTTTTCTATGGCAAGTGCTCCGAAATACCGTAACACAATAAGCTGATCGTATCATGCATACGCACAACAGGTTCACGCAGACGCTTCAAATTTCGCCGCGGACATTTCCAAAGAAGAAGCTTATGCTCAAGTTTTGGAACAAGCCGCTGCGCTCTTCGAGGGGCAGAGGAATTGGGTATGTTCCTGATCGTCTCCTTCCGCAGAGCCTCCAACATACGCGTTGATCAATTCCTCCCCCGCATCAAATAGAACCCCGCACGTGATTGGTGATTTTCGATGCCTTGGCAGGATTGATCGAAACTGATGTTTGTTTTACAGGTCTGGTAGGCCTTTTTTTCTACTCTAGCGTTGGACGTGATAGGTTCAGGTTTTAGATGAGGCGTGATCTGAGTCTATGATAAAGTCTAAGGCTAATCGAGATGTTGCTGAATCCTACGATGTATGGGCGCAGCAATCTTGCAAATACCGCAAGTCTTCTTTGGCATGCGTTGAAGTCTATGCCGGAGCCCTCGAATATGGCGAACTGGGCAGGTACGGTCAATGGACATCGGACATGATTGTTTTATTTTCTGTTGAGTCGGTAGCTGCCCCTGGCACCCCCAGCCGAGACATGCCAACGCTACCTGTTCATCTCTGCGAGTCCGAACGCGCATTTTGGCCCACGAAATAAGAAGCTAAAAAGGTCCTACATGTGCCGGAAAAATAGGGTTTTACGTTCTCGATCCGTCGGCTTCGAAACAACTGATCTTGGGCCCATTCATGGGGAAGGTACGTGATATACTCTATTTTTTTTTTTTTTTGTTGCACCCGCCATCATCACCGCCTGCGCCTCCGCCGCACCCGAATCGGGATGATACGTGAAATCTTGTTTGAATCTGCCGTTCTGCAAGTACCTGGTACGAGTTTTACGTGCGGGAAGTTCCTGCGCGGTACTTTACCGGAGCCGTTTCTTGCATATGCGGTTGGCCTTTGAGCCTTCTTATGACGGTTTTTAAGGTGGTTTCTTCATTCTTTTTTTTTTTTTTCTTTTTTCTCTCCCCTCTTTCTTTCCAGGAATCGGGATTTCCTATACAGGACTTGCAGGGTATGCGGATGCTAATGTCTGTCCCCGTAAACAGGTCGCCTGTCAAACCATCAAGTTCGGTCGGGGAGTTTGCGGGAAGGCTGCAGAAAGTGGCGAGACGCAGCTCGTTGAGGTATGGCACACACATTTGTTCGTTGCATGCGTACAGCCAGGTTTCGTTTCTTTGATTTCTAACGAAACGATTGTTTTTCTTTGTCTTCGCTGTGTACAGGATGTCTTGACATTCCCCAACCACATTGCTTGCGATGGAGATTCAAGAAGCGAGATTGTCGTGCCGGTGAGGAGCGGCGACAAGGTAACGTATCCTGTCTCAAACTTATGATCTTTTGCGTTGCCGCTTTCTATGAATCGCGAGAAACATTGCGGTTGCATGTTTCCTTTCACGCGATGCCCTCACTTGGCGAATGCCGCAATCCCGGGGACGTGGATGATATTGTACTTGGGTTGACAAGGGCAAGCGAGTTGCTGATATGTATATTGAGTCAATACGTAGATCGTGGCAGTCATCGACATTGACGCGGCAGTGCCAGCCGCCTTTGACGAACGAGACAAGAGTGCCTTGGAGACGCTTGCCGAGCTGCTCGGTGCTGCTTGTGATTGGTAAGCTGGGGAAAAATTCGTATCAATATGGATAGGTACATGTACATGTATAGAACGTTATGTAGGCTGCAGCGCGCGTAAGGGATCGCAGGCTGGATATTGCCTTGGTCCTTGCAGGCCTTCCTCTGCTCTGCTGCTTTGCATGCATACAAGCCAGTGTTTTTCGGCACTACATGTACAACAGCATCGGCATTTGGGAAATGTAATTACAAGTAACTATCCCTAAACGGCTAAATACCACAAGCGGAACAGGCAAGGACGAGTGACTATCGGTGAATTTATCCGCTAAGCATGCTAGTAATCGTACAACTTCGCCCCCCAAGTCACGGATCGACTTACGGATCGGGGAAATTCAGACTCATCTTCGTCTTTTTCACATGTTGCAGGGTTCCAGGCTTTTTTTTTTTTGAGCCTCTTGAGCCTCTTGTGGACGTACATGTAGTCTAATGGGACCTTCTTTACATGTGACTATCGATTCTCCTATGGCAGGACGATATATACAGGTACGTAAATCCACATAATATATACAAAGGGAGGAAAAAGACCGTAATAGTTCGGCCAAATCAAGAACGCTTTACCAAGTAGCGAGTGATTTCCGATGATATGCAATGCTCAGAGCTTATGTTTAACTATTCCTCTAATGACCGAGTGCACCGTTACACGATTCTATTAATATTCAATCCTGCGCACGTTGGCGGAAATTTCAATGAATAGCTGCTTCATCACGTGGCAAGGAAAATCTTTGATTGTTTCCCTCTTCTTCGCTTTTGTTCCACCCGGTGTTCTGGGCATGCTCTGCTACCGATTTGACCCTTTTCTCATACAATATACTGCCACCCCTTTAGCCCGTTTTAAAACTGTGCGCGAAGGTAATGACGTTGGATCCCTTTTTATTGCATCCAAGATACCGAAGGAGCATTGGCTTCGACGACGCCTCTTTGTCCTTCGCATACGATATAGGAAAGAGATCTAGCATGAAAGACAGGGGGGGGGGGGGGGGCGACAGGACAGGACCCAAATAGTAAGTCCGGACGTACCGATAAGACTCCTGAAGGGTAAGGACGAGCCTGACTCGATACCAAATAATTATGGTGCGACATTTTGGGCATGTTGGGCCTCCTCTTGCGTGTATTTTGGAACGCCGCCTTGGTCTCGTTGAGAAATTGACAGTTTCATTGACGTTGCCAGGTGCATGTACATGTATGTACATATGTACACGTGCATGTGCATTACATACAAGGAATGAACCGCAACTTTGGCTATGTGGGAAACGGGAGGGGAGCATCATAAGTATAGACTAGGGGGAAATACTGCTCCGGGAAATCATGAAGGATAATTACTGGATTCTGGGTGAACATATACGTATGCAGTGAACACTCAACAATGTCGTGAGGAATAATTCCCTTGTTATTTTTTCTTTTTTTTTTTCTTTTTAGTTCCATTTTCGCCGACCTGGAGGGTTTTTGATAAAAAAATTTCTGTCTTCTACGTCAGCCCTGGTAGTCTGTGGACGTGCTCAAGAAAACGTGGAATTTCCGCTCGGCTCAGAGGAACGTGGAGGGCCACCGACATTCATCACGGATAACCAGACCGTCTGTGGAGAAGTCATTACCACGTGGCGGAGATCAGGATGGCACATATGGCCGGACAAAGCAGCGAGTTCAATGTTTCGAACTGGCGCTGAAGACTGTCCTGGGGTTCACCACATACATAGGTACTTACATGTACGTACGGCTGCTAAGAATACAGCCGGAGTCAAGCTAAAAAGCACCAACGAATCGTTGAAGCGCCAGTCACTGGTTAATACATGGAGCGGCAATTACCAGCGACGATCGATAAGATGTTGAGGACGCCCAATTTTAAAAATGCGCTGGTTCAGATATTCGGGTTTTATTTTTATTGGGCAGGATGCTGCATAAAGGGGGAGATTGAGTTCATATGGCAGATCCTGGGGAGAACATACATGGACTCTAAGAGTACATGTACATACATATACTAATACTTGGCAAAAAAGAAAAATAGCTGAGACAATCGATGGAAGCTGCAGAGAAGCGGAATGGAACAAAATGTTTGGGTGGGGAGCGAGGGACCAGTCACAGAAACAGCCAGGCCCTGGGAAGGCAGCAGGAGACACGACAAGATTTTGATACAGGCCGAGGTCGGCCTAAAGTTGCCGATTTCGGCAAGTCAGGGGGTACCGCACGGACCCACGAGTCGAAAACAGAGATTGTTCCGGGGTTTTAGCCTTTCGCTTTTCTTCCATTTTGCTTTTTGGAAGCTGTTCTCCGCTGCCGCCCCAGAAACACAATGGCTCCAAGCAGGCGAAGGCATGTTTCTCCAACGCCGCGTTAACTAAATGTCTACGAGACGATGCCATCAATTTGGATATGAGAGCGTTATTTAAATGGATAAATTTTAGCAGGCAGTTGTTTCCTGCCTTTTGCAGTTGCTTAGTAACCCAGTTCCATATGTCGTTTCGATTAGGTGTCTTACTAAAAACCGCCCATTATGTTCTCCTCGATGTCTGATTCTGTCACGGCTCCCGTGCCCCTTTTTCGCGATTGTGGGGACATTGAAAAAGAGGTCCGAGCATCAACGAGGAAATTCCTTCACTTGCAGAATGCCTCGCAGATTAGTGGCGCAAAGGGCAGCCCAAAAAGGGG
>JABYPW010001761.1:0-13810 GCA_016880775.1 Phymatotrichopsis omnivora
TCCCTTTTTTTTTCCTTGTATTTTTTTTTTTTTTTTTTTTTTTTTTGCGAATATGCGCGGTCGCATATTGCTTCGTTTGTGTATTTGTTGAGTGTTTGACGTTGCGCGTATGAACTTGCGATGAAGTTTGATGAAGTATTGATTATGAAGTATTCATGATTTGATGTATGCGATGCAATGGAAACGGTTTGTGGCGATTTACGCAGTCGATTCCCACATCTGCGGTCGCCAATATCTCTGTACCTTGTGCGGGTGCGAACCCACCAATTACTTCTCGACACGGGCTTTCTTTCCTCACTCGCGGTTACACGCAACCATTTACTAACCATGTATGGACCATTCGATGATATGCAGAAATGGAAATACGAAGAAAAAAATCTGCCTTTTTGGATCTGCTTGCAACGTTTACCTGTTCGCTCCAGAAGTACGCGATGAAGTACTAGTACGATCAAGGCGTTGCGAAAGAGAACGAGGGAACGGCATCACGTACGATGCGTCCCTCCTCCCTGATTTAATTCCTTTTGTATTTGTTGATGCGTATCTGGGTGGTTATTTTTAACTGGGTTGCATGTGAGCGGAATTTTGCTGATCGTCTTACGACCGGCAGCGAAAGCTCACCATCACCAGATCGTCACGAGGTAGTAATGGAAATCATTCGCCAGACGCGTCTGCGGGTCGGCAGATATATACGGGTAGAGCAGAGTACATGTATAGTACTGTAGAGCAGAGTACATGTATAGTACTAGCATGTATGCATGCCCATCGTGGAAATGCCTTTTTAGCCGTTTTGTACGTGGGGTACGCTCCAAGAAGCTTATTTCGTCTCGGCATACTTGACTTGCCATTTTTTTGGCGGCTATGTCTTCGTTGTTGGAGATGGTCACGATGAATTATATAATGGTTGAAAATGAAAAGTAATGGTTGGCCGAGATATGCCACCCGGGAAAGAGCTGTTCCCGCTGATTGGTGCATTGACAGTTTTTTTTTTTTTTTTTTTTTTTTTTTTTTCCCCCTTTCTCTTTTTTTTTCCCATCTACAATGCATGTATGCAGCTCGGTACATGAAATATCACTCGTTTTGCTTCCAATTACTGCATGTTTTGTTAGATTCGCTAGCCGGACGTCCTTTCCACGACGAGCCGATGAAATGTTCCGCTTGTATGGCCCGCGAAACCTACTTTTCGATCCAACTTGATCAATTCCGAAACTGCTGCGTGGGAATTTTGACGTTCATGGCATTAGGTTCGGTAGCCTCGGCTACACCATATGATTAGATCTAGAGGACTTTCCCATTCAACAAAGTGGCGACTTTCGAGTTGGTGGCAATTTATCTCCGAGCCGCACCACTGCCCTTATATATATAAGTTGTTCCTAGCGCTTACTCAGTAAAGGGTCTGAGACATCCTGGAGAATTATCATGCATAATCACTCGCTCAGCTTCCCGACTTTGAGCAGTGCGACTTTCCTATTACTTTTTTCCCCCCTATTTATTATTGCGTGTGCGCCCTGCGCGGGTACGGTACCTAAGCGTTAGGATTGATGCGTAAAACTAATAGATATCACGTAGATAAAAGAAATGTGTGCTGTTATAAGCATCTCAATTTGAAGCGCTGAACCTCTACATCATATATATGCACAAGGTAGAACATACATCGATCCTGTGGCGAAAAACAGAGGTTTTAGAAAACGGCCTGCGAATGGGATCCATTGTAAATTCTGTTTCAATCAATCCTGTTTCTGTTACCTTTTCAACCGTTTCTAGACTGTCGGCCGGTAATATTCCTTCTTTATATCCCACCAGTAACGGCTTTAAACCCCCCTCTTCCTCCGGAACATTTTTCGGATATTGGAAGCGTTTTATTTAAATGTAGTCTAATATGGCCACCCAATTTTATTCAGATTATCACGGTTTATCCCAAAATTGAAGTTATATATATCAAATTATGTAGTTAACGTATGATGCGGCACAGAATAATATCTCGATATTCCGTCCCAACGGTTGCCGTTGCCTTTTAAATTTTTGTTCCAAATAGTTGCGTTTTACCCCCATCATCTTCAACGCGAACACAAAAAAAATAAGCAAAAATTGCATTGTTTCGTGATTCGTGTACAAGCGTATCACATCTGTAACCGGAATATCGAGATTATTATGCGACAATAGGTGTTTCAGGGAATATTGGCGTATTTTTCTGTGATGCACGGCAGAATTTACGATTGAATATGTCGTGGTGATTGTGTCATTTTCATTTGACGGGTGTTTTTTTCTTTCTTTTTTTCGGTTGACAGTTGTCTTTTTTTTTTTTTAATAAATAAATATTATTATTGCCGTCGTTTATGTCGTGGTTTTCCGTTGCACTTCCGTTACATGAGTTCCCGATACTGCATATGCAGTTTGCCGGCGGTCGTTGCATTTTCTTTCAAGGATACGGAAGGAAGGGAAAGGACAGATGCATGGAACGATGAAGAGGATCTAGAATTTCCTAGAGTTTACTTTTGTGATTAAGATAATGGAAGGATATGTTCGGGATTGTGTTTTTGGGATATAAATTCTCTAAAGTTTTATTCGAGGGTTTTTTTTTTTTTTTCTTTTTTTTTCTTTCTTCTTTATTCAATACTCAATACAAGGTTGGGTCGCGTTCTGTTACGACCTTTTCGTCTTCTCTAACTCGATACGCGGTTGAGTTACGTTTGATTACGTTATCGTCTTTCTCTTGATTCGTTCTTTTCCTGTTCCTATTATAGGAGAATCTTGTGTTCTTTTATTCTCATTAGATCGTGGTTCTTCTCTCTAGTCCCTTCTGGGTAATAATATATATGTAAAAGAGATTAAACGGATGCAACTGATAACGGCTAGATAATCACACTCTCCAGTAACGAGATATGATATAGTTCGGATTTAAGCAACAGCATAAAAAGGGAGTAACTTCAACACAACGAAACGAGTGACAGGAAATGATGTGAGAGCACACGCCATGACACTGAAAAACGAGCGAAGCCGAACGGAGAAACGAGACAAGGAGAGAAACTCGAAAATGTGCCCCCGAGACTCGTCTATGATTATCCGGGATTTTTTATTTAGTTTGTATATTTTGTTTACATCTTCACTTCTATTTTTTTTTTGTTTCTTTATCATGTTCCGAACAGAATTTTAAGAATGATGGCAATCGGTGGGGACAGTACTCTTTTCCTATACCTGAGCGATTGATATCTTCACCTGGAAATTCAACCGACCATAGTTTCCACCAATTTCATTCGCTATTCTTAAACATCATTACCCGTTTAGGTATAGCTGTCGTGAGAGTATATTCAATTCCATTCAGCCAAGAGTCAAACTCCCCCGCGAACAAAACATCAAAATCTTTCATAACCCACGCTTAACTAAATTCCGGGGCTTCATTTTGCTGGACGTTTCCTGCTTTCTATCACCGTATCCAGTGCACTCTAAAATGAATAATGAGAGGCAATTCGACATACAGTTGAAGCTGTCAAAAGGCCGCTCGTTAACTACTACCTTGCCTCACTCTTCAATGTACTATTCCTCGGAGGCAATGGAGTAGAGGCGGAATTTTGAAGATGCGCATTAATCGGCTGCAGAACCTAAGGGGCACGGAATGAATCACCAAATACATTATTTCCTTGAAAAAAAAAAAAAAAAATTGGAGAAAATGTTTTGCAGGGTTCATCTTCCTCGAGGTATCTTGGCGAAAAGTGCTTCATTTTACCCTTTCCGGTGCTTCAGAATGAATTTACCATACTTGGCTCTCGACTAAAGTATAGTAGTGTATGCTTATCACTTAATATTTCAAAACACTGATTTAGCCTTGGATGACTTCCCCTGGAGCCGTGGGAATTGTCTATTCTAGCCATCCAAGGAATTATTCATACCTGTAAGCGACTTCCGACGTAAGTAATACGTAACGCATGTCACGACGATAATCGAGTCTTTCCGGCACGTTTTATTTTTGTTTCTACTTTTCATCATGTCTTTCGTCACTAGACCAATTCCCCCTCCATTCGTCGAAATTTTGGAGTCATTCCCAGAGCCGATCTAAACCAAAAGAATTTTTAGACCCAGTCGTAGATTTGCGTCTTTAGACAGTTCCTACGTCTCCAGAGGAAGTCGTCCAAAATAAGTAATTATTCCGAATCATCGATATTCCCTGATATCAATTTTTTTTTTTTTTTTTTTTTTTTTTTACCGTTCGGCATAACAATAAAATCTCTGATTTTGCCTCTTGCCACACGTTAGCCCCTTGCTACACGTTAGCCCCTTGCCACATATTAGCCCCACCTTATAAACTCCTAACGACATTTTTTTATGGGTGTAAATGACGACACCTTAATAATTGCCGTAGTTGATGTCCGTGCATACCGAGTACTGAAAGGTGGCGTTAAAAGGTGGCGTTAGCGTAGAGTTTTTTTCATGAAAAAATGTGGGTCGGAGCTACTTTTTCTGAAATTGTGGTATTGGCATGCCAAGCGAAATGATTTTTTACGAATCACTGATTTAGAGAAAGCATTGATTTCAGGTGTCCAAATTACTGATTTGCCCCGTTGCCGAACCCGCCCTAAATAAATAAATAAAATAGAAACTGGGGGAATATATATATATAAAAAAAAATAAAAAAGGAAAAACAATAAATAAAAAAAAAAAACTACGGGGGTTTCCTCCATCCTGCTGTTCAACTTGAATATAGTATAATCCAAGTGAAATATTTTTCCTAATCTTTTCGAGCACTGGCATTATATGGCATAGGGTCTTTCGAGTTTTCTCTCATGCGATTACACTTCAGATGACGGGCGAGAAATGACTGATTTTTGGAATATTCAAACAGAAATGAACGAAACTGAATTTTGAAACGAGAACCGAAATGACGACGTGAACCTTCTTATTTCTTGGTTCATTCCTGGATGTTAGTTTCTCTACACATATCCGGGATGCATTCCCTCCGCTCGCAAGATATATCCTTAGCACATCGCTTCTCCAAATACGTTTTTTTTTGTTTTTTTTTTTCGGTTTTTTTTTGGCTTTGAAGCCCCCACGAAATCCATTCGGAACTAAGGAAGCAAAATTTATGCTGCAACGATGCCTCAAATTAATACCTCAATATCAATCGTCGCAAAAGTTCAGAGAAAAAAGCAAGAGCAAAAAAAAAAAATCTAACCCCTCATCAAAGGAACAAGACCCTCGGAAACAGTTGTATCTCGCGCTGTATGCAAGTATGGTGTTTTATATTGCAGCTTCTACGATATTGAAATAGTTGAATTTACCAAGTATAAAGGCAGAATATTTAGTCCCTTTCTGGCAAAATTGCTGTGGTTTAATTGGTGAACTCCAAGTTGAGCAAATTGCTACTCGAATGAAGATGCAGTATTCGATTTACACTAGAGAAGCTGGTATTCAATCATCCTCACCTTTTAAAATTTTTAGTGACGCATTTAATGATTTATTTCCTTGGTGCATTATTTGATACAATACTACGAGCATAATGGCTTTCCTGATACTTTAGGAAATGGATCAAATTTCCATTTTGCTAAGGTTTCTTTGTGCTTTTTCCAACTCTGGAAATACATGAAAGCGATTTATTATAAAAAGAAATCCATTTTCCTATCACTTAGGGGAGGTTTCTTGCCTATCGTTGGACCGCGAGATACAAGCAGAACTCCACCGTGGAGGCATTTTCAAGACATGACAGGCAAAAAGAGTAAATCATTGACGGCAGTGGAATTCCCTTTTTTTTTTAAAAAAAAAAAAAATTAGTTGAAAGAGGAATTGCCATTTTAATTGAATTGCCTTGAAAAACCCATAAAAAAAAAAAAAAAAAAAAAAAACTCGGAGACCACTCTCGGCAGGAAAACCTCCCCTCCAGGCCAAGGGCCAAAACAAAAAAAAAAAAAGCTTAGAATAAACACCAGCGCTAGACTGCTATACCGCTTAACGTAAGCCTTAAAAAAAAAAAATCTTACTGATGGAGTTGGTCCAAGATCTCGCATCAGATCTTTCCCCCACAATCATTATCGACTGTTCGCCACTTTGTGCAATATGCCTCACGGACGACCTAAAAAGAAGACAGTACGACAACAATCAGTACAAAATTCCGAAATTCTTCGCAAACAATCTGAGGCCTCCTAAGACAAAGACAATGATGTCGTGCATTTCAGAGCTACTATCCGAGTCGCTGGAGTCGAACAGGTTCGAGAGCACATATGCAACCTTGATAGCTGCTATGTTCTCGATAGCTTCGATGCGAAATTACTTTTGCGCGCAATTGTATGTGTATGCCGATACAAAATAAGTCAGATAGAAGCTTTGGAAGAAAAGTTGTGGAATTTTTTTTTCGCGGGGTTTGTTCGGTTACTAAGTTAGTATTCTATGATGGTGAGATAAAACAGGATTAGTTTGAAGCAGTTAGCTAGGAACACATGAGAATTGAAAAAAAAAAAAAAAAAAAAAAAAAAAAAATACAGCTGTTCCACCTCTGAAGCCGGAACAACGGAATCGAATTCTACAGGGATTCTGACGCAACGTTTCTCGGGGGACGACACAGAATTGAGAGGTTTGAAACTCCCTAATGTTAGTCCGCAAGCTACTGCAATCAAACTAACAGACGCAGGGACAGCAAAAAACCAGGGTTACCCAAGAGATGAGATCGGAGGAACCCGCACAGTATGTCCAAATCTCCACCCCCTACGTGTTTGCCGGGGGGGGGGGGGGGAAAGTACGGTGAACTTGCTTGGTGTGGTTCCGCTATGGTTTCCACCGCGCTTTTTGCTGTCCTTGGTAAAATTTCAGAAGAAGGATGTCTATTTGCAATTGGGCCTAGAAGAAAGTAGTTTGGTGGTGCTTGACGTTTTATAGGCTTTATCATTCGATTTTCCTCTCCCGGATTTCGGTTAGTACGGGATTGTGTACGCCTGGTGAACGAAGTACATAACTATTATTTTTGGTAAATTCTAGTTCACTGGGGTTGATTACTCCGAGTGATCATCTATGCACGAGCTCTGCTACAAGGTGTGACCCCCCCAGACTTTCTAAAGCTGGTAATGTTGGATTGCGTATGAATATTATATAAATGACTCGAGCCGACCAGATTCAATGCTGCTATATCTCCCAAATATATCCCTTTACCTTAGTGGAATGTTTCTTTATGTATTAACTATTATAGACCCTAGACCATAGCACGGAATGCGACACACCAAACCGCCGAGTCCGGATATAATGGCAGCTGCATACGAAGTTATGCAATTGGAAAATTGATCAAGATCTATATAAACCTCTAGTATTGGGAAATGCCGCGGGGTTAAGAATATGTCGACTTCCAGGAAACAACCGAGTCCGTGTATGACATGCTGCGGCAGTTGCGGTACCGTCACGGAGAATATTTGGACGAAAGTCACGATGTATCCTTGCAACAAATAGCACGTTGACTATGCCCAATCTTTAGAAAGAGGGGACACGTGAACGAAACTCGTAAATTAATTAGATCACGCATTTTAGGCTGTAGACATTTTGTGGCTTGAAAAGCTGAAAATGAAGGGCGATCTTCTCAAATTCCAGCAGCTCCACAATCAGCACTCAAATCGGCACAAAGCATATCGCGTATAAGCGTTGGGTGCATTAATTTACAGAACTTTATCTGGAGTCTCTGCCGAGATGGCAAATGAATCAAGGGTGTCCGCCAAAAAAATCCTGTTTACCTTAATTTAGCGGTAAGCATTACTATTTCTTTGCAACCCTTAAGAATTTTCCCCCTTTTTTTTAATTTTTAATTTTTCATTTTTACCCCACATTTTATGCTAAATTCTGAATCTATGATCCGGCATTACGGAAGATATCTCGCGTATATATAATTTACTGATCACTGACATTTTGGATGTCACATCTTTATGAAAATGTGATATCAAAGTTAAGCGCCAAAGGATCAGGAAGAATCAAGGAGCATTCAGTGAGACCACGCATGTAACACAAGCGCTGGCCATGAAGATCAGCACGTTTCCGTACTTAACCTCAAGCTTGCAGGTGTCAGGAATTAGATGCCAAATTTATATAAGCTTAATTTATTACCAGGTTTAGCGTTGACATTTTAGTTGAGTATGTACTAGTGTCCATGATCGGCGCGCGCGTCTGCGGCATAGCACAGTCAAATTTCTGCAGTTGTGCATCGGTGGTGGTTGGTTTATCAGAAATTTGCATGTGTTGTTTGAGAAGCACTTATAACCGGTTTGCTATAGACTTAAAGCTGCTTTCGGCATCATGGGAACAGAAAATTCGATACAGAAGCAACTTGGAAGCAGCTTTAAAGCCTTCCACAATGTATCGAAAGAATAGGGGTTAGTCCATGGCATTAATCCCTGAGGTATTTATTTTGTGACGAAAAGAAGATGCGTTACGCCTTAACGTGTCAGTGATGGTTCACCGAGGTCGAGTGGTATTTAGTAAGTCACTGCGTATGTAGTACTGTACTGATTTCCTGGGAGTTATGAGCTTGGGCAGTCGTAGATTTCAATAACCATAACCGCGAAATACCATATAATAATTTTCATGTTAGGGAATGCATATTCGAGAGCTCCAATATAAGTGCTTTTGAGGAAAAAAATGAAATTTGAAATAAAAAACAGAAAGAAAGAGAGGAAGAGAGGAAGAGAGGAAGAGAGGAAACAAAGAAAAGAAAAAAGGGAAAAGAAAAAAAGAAAAAAAGAAAGGGGAAGAAGGGATAAAGAAAATAAAGAAAAAAAGAAAGAAACAAGAAGAAATAAAAAAAAAAAAGAAAGAAACAAGAAGAAATAAAAAAAAAAAAAAAAAAAAGGGATTCAAACGCCATACTCTCCACCGTTTAAAGGTATACAACGCTAGGTAAATATACATAAACAAAATTTAGAAAAAAAAAAATGCTCTAGGAAAGAGGAAAATCATTTAATAATATAGTTAAAGAGTATTGTGAGTCGTCTAATAAAAGCGCAGTAATAGAAAACAAAAGGAGGGGCTGAAAGAAAAAAAAAATTGATGGATAGGAGTTCGGAAATGACATAGACGATACAATACAGCGATGCAGGCTCTACCACCCAAACGTCTCCGAATGAAGGAAAATTTCCTCGCGGTCTTCGCTCGCCCATATATCGTGTTGCATATCAGCGACGGCATTGGCGACGTCGACTTTCATGGATTTGGGACCGCAAACTAGGAAAATTAGCTTTTCTTTCAAACAACGTGAGAATAAAGAGGGCATTAACCGTAGATACAGGCTCGCTTTCCAAAGGTTTCGGACCACGGTCTCAATCCATCTTTCAGTGGCGGTCGTCCAAATTCTAATAATACTTCATCTCCGAGTGGAGGTAGTGGAGTCGAACACCTCTCAGGAATTTTGATGTTTGCGGGACGAGGAGCTCTGGATCGACGGCTGAATCTTCTTTGCGGTGTGACGGGGTTCGCATCGGTGATAGCAAGCTCTTTTCCAACAGTTTCCTTGGTCTGAAACATATCTCTGCCGCTATCAAAGGTATGAGGAGTTTCGACCTCAAGATCTTCCGCCCGTGAGAGTGGCCGGACGCGTTGCGGAGGAAAGCCCGTGCTTGAGGGGCTAGTGGGCCAGTCTCGTGTCGCGCTCACGGGGTGTTGAGGAAGGGGAACAGGGGTCTCCTTTGTGATATAGTATTGACAAAGCAGCATCCCACGCGGAATCGATCGGGATGCTGCGGCAATTTCATCCTTAAACCATTCAAGGCATTCTGAGAGATTATTAGCGTCCAAAAGTGTGTGCAACAACGGAAGCGGGGGAAATACCAAAGTGCTTGACGGTCCACACTATCCGGATATCTCGCGTAAGTGCTTTACCCTGCTTTATCTTTTGCGCAAGGTTTTGAAGGTGTCCGCAAACGGGAGTTATTCCAGAGCCACCGGCAATCATGAGTACTGTTTCGAATGCCTCCAGCTTTCTTGATAAACCACCGTAAGGGCCGTCCAAGTACGCACGATACGTTATATCTGGAGTATTTCGGGAAATATCGTAGACTCGTCGAGTGAAGCCTTGATGAGGTTTAAATACTAGTACCAGGTCGTTCAATTTTTCCCCCCGCTTCTCTGCTTCGATATTTGTATCCGTCGGCTCATCGGCTGTCATGACTGAGGCAACGGTAAAAGGGTGGTTGTCGAATATCGATATGCCCGGTATCCGTATGAACACATGCTGTCCTGCTTGCCAGCGCATCCTCGTGGGAATTGTAATTTTGACGCCGTCGTCTGTGAGGGCGGTGAATGTCGCTAGCTCTCCATATATCGTGGATCCCAACCCAAACCAGTTGGCCTTGAAGATTATACGGTAAGCCACAGCGGAAGCCCAAATCGCAACTGTTGCCCATAGGTAGTGCCACTTTCCAATAGTCAGCTTGGAGCCAAAATGTGGGGGGGGGGGAAATCAGGCCTGCGAAAACTAACCGACGTGAGCATGTTGTTGCAATGCCAGAAAAGAAAACCAATGTAACATATCCCCATGAGTATATGCAAGTGGACAAAGAATTCGTAACAGAGTGATCTATAGGAAGAAGTAAGAATTCCGAAAATGATTCCCGATAGGAAACGGGGCATTGAACCTTAGAAACGGCAGGGAAGCAAAACACAAATAAAACAAACTGCCAAGTGCACCGACCCCGTTCCAATATGTGATGTACTTTCCGAACGTACTGGATAATTCTGCCCCACCCCCATTCTTGAGTGGTTCAACAATGAAGGGAATTGCGTGAACTAGTGCGAAGAAAAATTGAAAGAGCGCCAGCCATCGGTGAAGGGCATTGAGCTTCTCGTGGCCAATTCCAGTCAGAAGGCTAATGATATTGGCCTTCATCCCTAAACCGATGATGAAAGGTGTCATGGCGATAGCCATCATGCCGCCGCGGCCAGCGAGCGGCGGTGGTCCATCGTATGGATGTTCAAGGTAGAACGGGCGTTGTGTAAAGCAATAGAGCAATGGAAACAACAACCCGGCTAAAATGAGCAAGCCAAGCCCTAACGATATCGGTGCCAATCCCCAACGTAGCGTTCGCAAATACGTAAACGAGCGCATGTGCGTCGACATTCGATCCAACAAGCTTCTGTCGTGCTCGGGAAGCCTGTTATTTTTGTGATTTTTCGCGAGCGAATATCCAAGACGTCGGCGGTCGATTCGAATATCGCGAAGATTCAGCAGTGCGAAGATAGCCAGTATTCCAACACTGAAAAACGCCCATCCCAGCGCATGAGTGCCTCCCTTAGTCCATGGCCACTGGAGACGAGCTTGATAATATTGGATCTCTATGTTGTTGACATCGTAAAGATTCGGATTGAGAACTTCACCGTCCGCCTGTGCTCTCGGAAAGAGGTTTCGCAGGCTGTTGACGGGGGAAGTCATTTTTTTTTTTTTTTTTTTTTTTTTTCAAGGGGTTGACTTCGAAGCCGCGGACTTTGCCAGAGGTGAAGGCATAAGTTCAAGGAGATCGAATGCAAGTTATACCCGTTGGGGCATAATTCTTTTTCTTAATTTCCTTTTGCGATGGCATGACACGGAGCAGGGGAATCCTTCTCAATAGGTGGTCAGCACGCGAGTTTCGTAAGAAAGAAGGGCTTTTTTTTTTCCCGTGGCAGATGTAGGGCTTGTCATCCGAGGTCTCTTATCGAATTATCAATCAATGACGGACCAACCAAAAGCCAGCGCCCTTGTCAAGGTCAGAAGCGAGAAGCTTGTACATAAGCGAATTATACTCCGTATCCAAGGAATGGAAAGTGGGAAAACAAGCACTGAATGGTTGGGTCTTTCCGAGGACGTTATACCACATCCAACACTTGACTGTAAATGGCCGGGGTTCCGGGAAGGGCCGGCGCTTAACAGGCACAGCTTCCAACAGCGATTTAGGATGGCTTGCGAGATACATGGTAGGTGTGACGATTGAGAATTGCAACGAACAAAAAAGCTGAGATGTGCCCTTGTGGAATAATATCGCTCGAACGCCGAAGTCCTCGTGCAACGGCGATGAGAGGTGGAGACGGGTAAGGTTATGTGCATATGTACGTCGATTCCAGAGGTCTGAGTGACTAAGCCGGCGGGAAACCTTGGATCACAACGATACATGTATGTATGTATGTGCTAGTACATTGTACATGTACTTGTTGCTTGTAAGGGCATGATCGGCGATTCGACATTGCCGAACAGCCTACGTAGAGCGGTTCCAAAATCCACTCTCTCAAAAATCCTTTTCGTTAAGGATGTTCCCGATCTAAGGGCGCGGAAGTGGTTTTTTGGTTCTGACTATGCATGCTAACGGTGACAGTTGCCTGTGCGCTAGAAGAGGTCACGACATCCATGACAGTCAGGCAATCCCCGTGTCGAAGGGATAGCGATACACGAGGATTAACTCTAAGCTATTCGGATCAACAAGTGATCGGTTTCAATTCCAAAACAACACCAAAAATGCTTTACAAAAAGAACATGTAACCGGTGATTTTCACGTACCGTCGAAATATGATACTCCGATATACCTGCTAATCATTAGTCAATCGGTATCCGAATTCCTCAACTTATGGAAAGTTGCAGGATTACATCTTAGGCATCGAGCTTTTACACATGCATGTTCACGATTCCGTGATACTTTGGTTACATAGACATAGAATGTCTTCGCTACCGCACCAGATTTAAGCCGGCGGCATCAATGCTTAAAAATTTGATATTGTGGTGCCAGACAATCGTCGCCACGCCGAGACGTAAGGCCATGCAATATCGCTAGATCTAGCGATACCAAGTAACGCATAGAGAGTTTTGAGTGCACATATATGACGACTTATATTGCCGTTGCATCCACTTTACCCGATTTTGTGTTGATTGCTGATTCTAAGCCGGGGAATTCGGGATGAAAAAAAAACTTATCTTACCACAGGATACCCGGAAGCAGTGTCGGCAATATTATGTGATGATAACGTGATCGCTAATCGAAGTTGAAGGACCACGACAAGGGAAGGCCAAACTGGTGGGGATAGGGAAATTTTTTCTGTACATGTACGTATACGTTCTCGTTATCGGCGAAACGGTAATGTCTGAGACCGGTCCCCAGGATCTCCTAGAGCCATGCATTTCTGTGGGGTGGTCCAGGTATGCCATTACATACGTAAATGCACATTTATAATGGAGCTACGTAATTTTTCATTCGCAAATTCTTGATATCTCAAAATTTTAGCGAAACCTTTAATTCCCACAACTCGCGATATCGGAGCTACCCTATCAGTTAATGAAAAAAATTGCAATTCGTCAGCTTCCGTATCTTCATAGCGAGATGATGGCGTGACATCCAAGGAGTGCGAGCAGAATTAGATGCCTTTTAGTGAGCACAGTTGATGAAATTGTAATCCATCAGCTGCTTTGCCTTCACAGAAAGATAATGGCATGATAACTAAAGAGTCAGAACAAGAACAAATGTTTTTTTATGACACAGTAGCAATACTTTATTGCTGCCGTCAAGAAAAAAGCAGGTATTTGACGACTTTCCTTTCATGGTTTTGAGGTAAAAGTCAGCTCATTTCAATTTTTCTGCGTTCACAGATGGCAATGAGACTGTTCGGTTTGGGCTTTGAATAAGCATAACATCCTAAGATAGCGTAAAGGCATTTTCTCCAAAAATCACTATTTTACTCAGCAGTTAGGATTACGAGGTATTTGCCGCCGAGAGGACATTATATATACGTAGTGAGTGATATTTTATGATGGATTGTTGAAATGCAGTCGAAATACCACCTGCCTTGCGGAATGACTGCCCCCGGCCGTGGTCAGACTTCAGAAATGCTAGATTAAGTC
>JABYPW010001762.1:0-13808 GCA_016880775.1 Phymatotrichopsis omnivora
ATTAAATATATCCCTTTCGGCGCCGATACCCAATGCTCCCGCTGCTCGAAGTTTGGACACCCGGTCTAAAACTGTCAATCCCCTCCCTGCTGCCGCCTCTGCGCTAGCCCCCACACCATTTCTGAACATACCTGCAGTGTCGCCGACTGCAAACAACCGAAAGGTTTCGCCTGCGAGAACACCGTTCTCCGATGTGCCAATTGCGCCGGCCCCCACAAAGCGAACGATCCGATCTGCATGACGATGATCCAGGCCAAACTCACCGAGTCTAACAGGAAGGATAAGTCTACCACTATGGGTGGAGTTTAGTTTCTCTCCCCCTACCTTGTTTTCATTTTTTCGCGATGTAACTAGTGTTTTTCTGCTTCGGTAAAGTGCGGAGGAGTTTGCGCGTTTCTCTTTCTCTCTTCTCTTTTATTTTTCGCTCGGTCACGTAGTCTGCGTAGGGGGTTTTTCTTTCATTGCTTTAAGGTTCGCCTAGCGATTGTTTTTCCCTGGTCAGCTTTTGTACGTAGTTGTCTGCGTTTCTTCCTTTTCTTTCTTTCGGGTTTTCGGTACAAGTAGGCGGAGGATCATCGTGTACTCTTTTAGTTATGTTGTTGCTCTTGGTTGAGTGTAGACGCCCCGCCGGGGGTACGCGATGTAAAATAACTTAATGGGAAAAGCATATAAGACGCTCTCTTGTCAGGGAATAGAGTTTCGACGCTCTCTTGTCCACACGGTCGGCTACAACGAAGAGCTCGCCTAACTTCGCGATAGTCAACAAAATACCACAAAACTCCCGTGAGACAGAGTTCTACCTATCCCATCACCGCCTGGCCCTCGGATAGAGGTTGGAGCACTGCTCACAGGCTGAGCTGAAAATAGGCAACTTCTCACACGGTCGGAAAAACCAAAATGTCACAACACAACCCCATCACAGTTAACAGCTCCAACTCAACCCAAGACTCCATCGATAACCTCCCACGCCTAGACCCCGCCATGATCAACAATCCCGTCCGCACAAGACTTCCTACATCGCAGCCCACCCTCACAACAAGATCAAGCACGGTTACGCCTAGCCCAGAGTTCGGCACCCCCCGCGCCTTCAACCAAGAAGACATCCACAACTGGGACCAAGATCTCCGCCTAACCGAACACGACGTGCAAAGAATGCAAATGGACGAAGAAAACCCAATGCCAGTGCAAACGCCCTCCCAAACACAAACAAGCTCATCGGGGCACACCACCATCATCAACCAAGGACACCTAGACAATCAAACCCACATGAGCACGGCCGAGGCAATGGATGGGCTCACGCCATATGCGCCCACCCCAGTCCACCAGTCGACAGCAGAGGCAATCCTAAACCTCACCCCGTACGAGATCTCTCAAACACCCTAAGTTCCCGCCACCCAGTACTCCGACGCTCCGCCCAGCGCATAAACGAACCAGAGCTACCCAACCTTCAGAGGACAAATGAGCAGGTCAATCTCCAACCTCTCCCTTCCCACCCTCCCAAGCAACAAATCAATGTACGCAGATGACACAGACTCAGACAATGATTCGAACACCACCACCAAACCAGTTGAATCCAAAGGCAAAAGAAGAGCCCACGAAAAACAGAGAGAAAGCTTCTCCCCAGTCCCCATGGAACAGAGATATGAACTAGCGAGCATGATGCCTGATAATTTGGGAAAAACCTTCCAACAGTTCATCGATAATGACGACAAAAGACTTTTCATGAACGCAGAAGCCTTCGGAAGCATCGCACAAGCCCTCAACCATATATGGAGAAAACTCGACCACATGCACCAAGAAAAGTACGAACAAGAAAAACAAGTGAAAGAGATCACTCAGCTCGTACAAAACAAAACCAACGAAATCAGATACCTAAGAGCGACAGTACACAAGCTCACCAACAACACGACCACCCAACAAAGCTCTCAACAGAGCACCCAACCTCCCAAAAACACCCCCCCAACCCCATCCGGCAGAACACCACCATCTACAGAAAGGCCACCAGGGGGCACGAATACGACCACAAATCAGAACAACTGTCCCCAAACTTGGGCACAGAGAGCCACCCAAAACAACAACCACAACAACAGCGCACCCCCACAGGACCTGAAAAACCAAGATAAAGGAAAAGGAAAAGAGAAAGAAAAGGTCAAAACATTCCCCACAAGCAGAAGAGAACTCCACTACCCTACCATAGGAGTTCACCACCCAAGCGTCACCAGAACAAACCCCGAAAAGCTCAGGGAAGCATACATTAAAGTGCTAGCAGAACAAAAAGCCCCCACGGAGCTCAGAGGGCTCACAGTTAGAGTCAACCACAAATCGACCATAATCATCACCACCCCACCAACCCTCACAGCGAGCGCCCTAGTCCCGTATATTGATGCCCTAAACTACGTCACTCAAGAGAACACAAACTCCGAAGTCGAAAGAGATGGATTCAGGGTAGCAACAATGTTCACGGAAATGATCATTCACTCAGTCCTGACCGCCCCCCTGGGAGAAGTCCCCATCCACAAATTAGCCAAAGAACTCTTCTACGTCGCCGATGTAGAAATAGCAGCTACACGATAAGTAAAAAGTGAGGAAAACAGGAAGAACAACCTGTCAGGAGGAGCGTATGCAGCAGTAGCCATACGCATCACAGCAGACCAGGTCCCAAAGCTCGGAAAACAAGTAGTTCTCTTCAACCGAACCTGCAAGGTCATGAAATCGCTCAGACCAAACCCAACAGCAGTATGTTTCCGCTGCTTCAAGATCGGACACTTTAGCGCAATGTGCCGAGAAGAAAAAGAAGGTTGCAACTTCTGCGGAAACCTCCACGATCTCTTCCCCCACCACAACACGAAAAATCACATCTGCCCACGATGCAAATTCAGCGGCCCCTGCGAACACAAAGGACTAATTTGCACTAATTGCAAAGGACAGCACAAGGCCACCGACCCCAATTGCCCGGCTGTCAAAGCCACAAAAGACTAATATGCACGAGAAGTCGAAGAAAAGAGGAAAGAATGGATGGACCAGATCAGCATGGAAATCGAGATGAACCAAAATAATTAATGGAGCAAAACGAAGAAAGAATACAGTGGGACCTCGGCCCACATCCAATCCTTAAAATCCTGCAGCACAACTGTCACAGATCCCAGGCAAATTTCCAATCTCTCATGCAAACGGCCGTGCAGAACGGAGCAAACGTAATCGCGATACAAGAACCCCCAACCTTCAACAACGCCCCCCCAACCTTTCAAGGATACGCTCGTTTCTACCCCAGCAATACCACAAGGTCAAGAGTGGCCACCTACGTGAGAGTGGACGGCAAAACAAGACCCTTTCCCCAATGGACAAAAGACGGAGACTACCAAGTAACAAGAATATACTGGAATAAGAACAAGTACACGGACATCACCAATGTATATAAACCCCCAGAACAAAAAGCCAAGGAAGCACCATGGGACCGAATCTTCGCACCGAACAAAAACATAGTCCTAGGAGACATGAACCTCCACCACCCATGGTGGGAAGAAAGCACAAAAGATGAAGCAAGAGCAGCAGAACCACTAGTAGACTCAGCAAATAAAAACCTCTACCACCTCCTCAATGAACAAGACACCCCCACCAGGATAGGACAAGGAAAACAAAGGGACACAACAATAGATATAGCATTTATCAGCCCAGACCTGGCAAACTGGAGAACAAATTGGCAGATCGCCCCAGACCAAGCCCAGACCACCAGCGACCACGAAGTTATAGCGATCACACTAGACTCGAACCAGCCGTCATATGAGAAAACAGTAAGATACCACTTCAAAAAGGCCGACTGGGACAAAATAGAAGAAAACAACAAAGAATGGAAGGCCCCCCAATTCAGAGCAGAAGAGCCAGACAGCTGGACAACAGAGACAATCGAAAGCCTCATGAACAAAATAAAAGAAAACGAAGCCTTACCAACGATCACCATCCTCCCCAAATCGAAACCATGGTGGAACAAAGAATTAAGCGAAATGAAAAGGACACTGGCAAAAACTAGAAGGAGCGGATCCAAACAAGAAATCGCCGAAGCAAAAAGAAACTTCCGACACAAGGTATATGAAACCAAAAAGGAACACTGGCACAAGTTCCTAGCAGAAGTAAACAACAAGGACCTCTGGAAAGCCCTCAAGTACACCCGGCCAGCAAGAGACATTCCCCTTCCACCGATAAATGGAGCAACAAACCCCAACGAAAAAGCACAGGCACTGATCGACCACTTCTTCCCCGTACAAGAAGATCCCTTCCCCCCCCCACCAGCAAAGGAACAGCTCACCAAAGAAGAGATCACAACGGAGGAACTCAAGTACGCCATCAGGAAAACCCTGCATACCACAGCCCCGGGGCCAGACCAAATAGGGTACACACTATGGAAGCGCCTCACAGAAACCAACCCCTCCGCGATAATACAGATCATCCAACCACTTATGCAATACGGAGTCCACCCCAGAAACTTCAAAAGCACACTAGGGATCGCCCTGGCAAAACCAAAGAAAGATTCATATGAAAACCCAAACAGCTACAGATGCATCTTTCTCATCAACACCATAGGAAAAATCCTGGAAAAGATAATCGCCATGAGACTGTCCCAGCATGCAATAGAAAACAACATGATCACAGAAAACCAATACGGAGCACTCCCAGGAAGGTTGGTCATGGACGCAATAAACGCCCTCAAACACGACAGCAGATGGGAACAAAACCAAGGGAAAAAGGTCTCCATGCTCTTCATGGACATAGAGAAAGGTTTCGACAGAGTCAACAAGAAAAAACTACTCGACATCCTAAGAGAAGGAAACACCCCAGAGTACATAGTCAGATGGACCTGGTCCTTTCTCAGCCAGCGGAGCCTCGCCTTCTCGGATAAAGGAACACGATCGGACCCAAGAAACATCAACCCAGGAGTACCACAGGGCTCCCCCATCTCCCCTCTCCTTTTCAACATATACATGGCAGAACTGACAAGAGACAGCGGGGCGCAAGTTAAAATCTTCATGTATGTAGACAACATTTGTCTCCTTTGTTCAAGCGATAGTTATAGGGAAAACTGCAGGATTTTAGAAGAGTTTGTGGAAAAGGTTTTGAAGGAAAAGTTGGAAAACCTAATGCTCTCTCTGTCCCTGGGAAAGACTGAACTACAGCACACCAAGGCCGAACCAGAAAACAGACTACCTGTCAACATCCTAGGAGAGACGATCCAGCACAAGGACACAGTACGGTACCTAGGAGTAATGCTATACAGAGGGGAGAAATATGCCCAACACTGCCAACACTGGCTAGGCCAGGCGCAGGCCAGCCTCCACAGTATCAGCAGACTAGCCACAGGAGCCAGAGGACTCAGCGTGCACATGGCAAAGAAACTAGTAAGAGCAGTGGTATACCCGGCCCTGTACTATGGAGCGGATACCTTCCACCCAAACCTGGTCACCAAAAAGGCCCTCAGCATACTCGAAAAAGGGTCAAGCCAGGCAGCAAAGTGGGCATGTGGAATGTTCAGAACCACCAACAACAACAAGGCCATTCTGGAAGCAGGCCTGGACACCCCCGAAATCGAGATCCAAAGATACCAGAAAAACTACGGAGCAAGAATACTGGCCTTAGGGAGGGAGCACCCCATCTTCAGCAGAATCCTGCAGATGCCAGACAGGCCCAACGACAACCCGAGACACCCAAGAACCCCCAAATAGAACTGTCAAACCTTCTCGAGCACATGGTCGATGACAAGGATGCCCCAGATAGACGCCATGCTCTGGACCATCAGAGAGGAACTTGGAGAAAGACCATTCACCTTCAACAAATTGGTGCCCCCGATAAGCGCCTGGCCCATCAGCACCCGAGGTAAGCCCACGCTCGCAAAATATAAAGAGAAAAAAGAACAGCTCGAAACCTTCCCAAGAGCATTCGAAAACAACCACCTCGCCATTTTTACCGACACGTCCCAAGTAGGAGACCAAAACCAGATAGGAATAGGACTAGTCACATACCTAGGCAGCAGAGAGGTCACGCGTTTCAACAGAGGACAAGGACTAGGCCTCCAGGTTTTCGACGGCGAACTAGAAGCAATTAGACTAGCTGTCGAGACCACAACGAACCTAAAAAGGAAGCACCCAGAGATTACCAGGCTTACCATGCTAAGCGACTCCCAAGCAGCGCTCCAAGCAGCCCAGAACCCCTACCCCTCGAACACCCAAAATGTCGCAGCAGAAATCTTCTGAAAAAACACAGAGCTCATGGAAGCCGGCATCGAAGCCAACATGGACTGGGTCCTGGCGCACAGCGGCATCAGAGGAAACGAAGAAGCAGACCAGGAAGCGAAGAAAGCCTCGCAGCTCCCCCCGGTAACAAAGTCGGCAAGAAACAAAAAGGTCATAACCAGGAGTACCATCAAGAGACGAATCCGAACCTCGATCAAGGCCAGCATGACACGGCTCACGAACAAAAAAGAACCTTACACAGACAAGTACGATCACCTCCCACGGTATGCGGCAACGAGAGCCTACCAGTTCCAGACCGGACACGCGTACATCCCCAATTTCAAACCTTGGGACCGACACCACAACATCTGCCTCTGCGGAGCGCCGCAATCGGTAAACCACTTCCTCCGGGAATGCCCGTCCCCCACAAGCCTGAGAAACCATACACCGCCAGAAATGAGCATCAAAGAGATACTGTACGAAAAACCGGACGACTGGAAAAAGCTCACCGACAAAGGCCTAGGAAGACCACCAAGTAAGATCGGACCGCCGAAGCCCCCACACGTAGTCATTCTAGGATAGAGAAGAGCATTAGGTAAAGGCTAAGAGGAGGGACTCGAGTTAGCGCTTTATCTAGAAGGTGTAGGAAGAGAGAGTAAGAGTTTCGGGGGTTTTTTCTTTTCTTTGCTGTTGTTTTTATTTTTCCTTTGTTATTAAGCCATGTCGCTCATTTTTCTTCCTTTCCTATAGTTAGCCCATCCTATTAAGTTAGCGAAAAAGGCGCCCCGCTGGAGGAAAGTGTATTTAGATAGTTAGTTAGCTAGTTGTCTAAAAATGGGAATAGAGTTTCGACGCTCTCTTGTCTTTCCTTCCTTTCTTCCTTAGCTTCAAGACTAGCTTCAAGTCTTAAGAATATATTTCGCCTTATCTTTGCGACTTATTATCTTCATTCCAAATCTCTGAGTAGACGTGAAGAAACACTTGTTTAGTTGAGAAGAATAAGTTGAGATATCTGAGTTCACTCAGTAATACTTATAGCTTCATGCCTACCTGTTTTTACTGAACTTATCTACCTCCTGAGATACGCACTGTTAACACTATATTCTTAAGTCATGGCTAGTCAAGATCAACCCATGACTGATCCCGAGACTGCTATTGCCCTCTTTGATGGGCAAACCCTCGATTACCCCCGAAGGCCAGGTTCGACCAGAACCAGAGCCTCTTCCTCACTCCACCAATCCATTGTTTTGTCAAACGATGAGATTAGATTCGTGGACCAACATCAAAGTAAGGTCAAGGCCTACTTTGTTGAGCTAGATGCTGCCTTTTTACAGGCATAGGAGTTCATTGGGGAAGCTGCCTATGCCGAGATTAAGCAGCAGCTCTTCAATGACTTCTTGAAACAGAAAGAGGAGATCCAAGGAATCCTCTATTCAACCATCCGAGCCTACCAAGAAATGGGCAAAAGGCTACCACCAGTCCTCATCACCTTTCCCCGAACAACCACCGACATCCTTCTCTCCTGCATAAATCAGCTAAAGGAGCAGAAGGACCTGAACAAGTTTCAGCAAGGCAAAATCAGGGAAGAACTTCAAGTCCTGATAGCGAGGGAATTCAGCAATCTTCAAGCGGAAAACGAGAACTTGAAGAAGTAGCTGGAGGCCGCTAAGGCACGTCCCATAGTGGTCCAGGATGACGAGGCAGATAAGGAGTATATCTCCTATCTGGAACGGGAAAACCGGGAACTGGAAGACAGAATAGCCCAGATGGAAAGAGCAAGCCTGACTCAGGCAAGTAGGATCCAGGTATTGGAGACTGACTTGGCCCAGGCTAAGGCTGATGCCCAGGTTGGGGACGATTGGGTCAAGGAAAAGCAAGAAATCCTAGCACAGCTCAAAGAAGCTCAGGACGATGCTGCCTTATCCAAGGCCCGTCTGGACAAAAGAAGGGCGCCGTTTGATTCTGAGCTATCCCCTTCGGAATCGGAAGGACCGGCAGAGCGGCCAAGACTACGACGGAGATCAAAGGCGGTTTCCAACCTCCTTGGCCTTTTCAATGGCCAGGGGTCGGGAGCTCCCCCAAGAGAACTGACGCCACCTCCTCCACTTCCTCCTAGACCATCGCCAACTCCGCAACCACCTCTGCAGAACTTTTCCCTAGAGGATGTGCAGAGGATGATCGATGCGGCGGTGGCTAGGGCAGCCAGGGTGGCCCCGCAACAGCCAAACGTCAACTTTAAGGGACCGAAACCAGCCCCACCGGATAAGTTTGGGGGCAAGGCAGAGGATATTGTTAAACTGCAGTTGCAATGTAACACCTACTTTGCACTGCAAGCTTACCTCTTTCCCTCCGATCTGGTGAAGATCCAATTTACGTCCACCCTTTTCACAGGGAACGCTCTGAGTTGGTGGAGGGTTCACCACGCTAGGTGGACAACACCCTTGGCTCGATGGGCGGACTTTCTTGAAGCCCTTAGAGCAAATTTTGGTGCCTATACGCTGAGGCCCAAATACACCTCCCTTCTGGTCAAAGCCAGACAAACTGGCCCGATCCTGGACTACATCATTTACATGAGAACTCTCAATGATGTAGTAGGTTACCCAGACAATATCCTTAAAGTCTGGGTAAACCAAGGACTCCACGAAAAAGTGCGCATGGCCACCGCCATGAACTTCTCCGAAGGGTATCAGATGGTCAGTGATTGGTTTGACCGCGTCCTGACGGTAGGACAGCAGATCGAGGAGGCTGCCAGGTTGGCAGGCAAGGACCCGTGGAAGGTCACCGAAACGAAGGACAAGAAAAAGGATCAGAGACCACCCTCGCACCCCAGCAACCAACTGCTTAAGGAGAAGCAGGAAAGCAAGGCAAAAACAAGCAATGCCAAGCTTCCTGAGCTAACGGGATCTGAACTCAAGTGGGCCTAAGACAATAAGGCCTGCACAAGGTGTGGTAGAACCAACCACTCTTCCAAGACTTGTTTCGCCAAATACAAGTCTTCTGAGTTACCTCAACCCAAGGCAAGACACTCTCGCAAGAGGGCCAGGGAAGAGGATGACAAGGAGAAGAGTGAGTCCTCCAAAAAGACCAAAACGGAACAAGCCGCCAGGGTCATCGAACTTCCAGACGACTGGCATGAAGGTGAGTATATCCCGATGGTTTAAAGAGCTGACAAATCGATGTCTTGTTTTTCCTTTGTTCTGAAACCATCAAGAAAAGTTGGAGGAGCATTCAAATAAAAACATTCTTTAGGAACCGGTGTTCAAGTGGGATTTTCTTAGCCCCTTGTTCTTGGTGGGTGGGCCGCCGGTATTGAGGCTTGTACTCTTAGTTATGATTTATGAGACCCATGATCATGACTTATGCCCCTTATGATGCACACGACTCTCCTTTCTATCCAGCACGAGTTTCCTTATAGATCTCTTTGTTTGTCTGAGGATGGCCTTAAGGCTGAAACATGCGGGTCATGTAACAAACTGCCTTTCTTTATCATACCCTACTATTTCTGTGGAGAATCCCCTTCAAGCACTCAAATCGCCTCTGATACCCACATTCCTCTCTACAAACTTTTTCGTACAGCGGTGTCCGGCCACGACATTCCCAGGAGAGATCAGGGAACGTATCCGCTGAAATCATGTCTTACTATATTTCTGCTCGTGTGAAGGAAGCGGGCCCTGTTCAGGGCAAGTGTGTTATGGTACCCGTCACCTTACAGTGGCGGACTAATGAAGTGGAAGGTGTTAGGACCCATTGCCTCTCTGCCACGGCGAAACTCGACAATGGAGCTACAGGAGCTCTGATATCGGACAGACTCCCGGTCCCGAAAAAGAAAAGGTCAACCCCAGTCAATGTGTATGCTTACGACGGCACCTGCAAGCAAGAGTGGTATTACACCCCAAAGCTTCAGATGCAGGTTCTCAATCACAAAGAGAACATTGACTTTGACGTTGGGCCGACTCCTGAGGACGTCGACATCTACCTTCCTGTCAAGTGGTTCCAAGACCATGAACCGCTTGTTGATTATGACAAGGCAGAGTTGGTAGGGTTTCCTAGCGACAAGTGCAAGAAGCATCTAGTGGCGCCACAGGTTCGGTTGGTGAATGCCCTAGAGCTCTTGCAAGATGAAGATTTATATGCCAATGACGCTGCTAGAGGCTCAGGTCTCTTAGGGTGGGTGGATACCCCCATTAGCATCGCAGAAACGCGGAGGTGGTGCTCCGCTATGACAAGGCTTCCTGTGCACAAGTTCGCAGAAGTCTTTATCCGATCCTCCTCCTCCGACCCTTCTCCGGCGAAACCTGAAAAGTGGGAACAACTCTATCCCGCAGTCTTCTCTGAAAGGTTGGCGTCGCAACTACCCCTGCACCGACCATGGGACTGTCATTTGGATATGAAAGAAGGGACGTCTCCGCCTTGGGGCCCCATTTATAAGCTGTCGGAAACTGAGTTGCAAGCACTCAGGGAATACCTGGATCGCATGTTAAAAGAAGGAAAGATCAAGCCCTCCAAATCCCCAGCTGGGGCACCCATCCTGTTTGTCACGAAGGCAGACGGTTCCCTATGCCTTTGTGTGGACTATCGCAGCCTAAACAAAGTCCTCATTCAAAACCGCTACCCTCTTCCCCTTATGGGGGAACTTCGAGATCGCATCGGCAAAGCCAAATGGTTCACAAAACTGGACCTTAAAAATGGCTACAACCTCATCCGAATAGCGAAAGGCCATGAGTGGAAAACAGCATTCAGAACTCGGTATGGGCAATTTGAATATTTAGTCATGCCCTTTGGACTCTGCAACGCACCTGCGGTGTTCCAAGAAATGATGAATACCATCTTCCGAGACCTATTGGATCTGGGGGTCGTCATATACCAAGACGACATCCTAATATACGCTGAGACGATTGAGGAACATGATCGCCTAGTGCGTGAAGTTCTGAAGCGTTTGGACCAGCACCAGTTAGCTCTGAAGCCAACGAAGTGCATCTGGGCTGTCCACATCGTTGAGTTCCTAGGTTTCATCATTTCTGCTGACGGAATCTCCATGGCCGAAGATAAGGTAGCAACGATAAAGGACTGGCCTACTCTAAAAATGGTCACTGACGTTCGTTCGTTCCTGGGATTTGCCAACTTTTACCGCATCTTCATTCTCAACTTCTCGAAGAAGGCGGCACTCTTGACGGACCTCACTAAGGACAAAACTCCATGGACCTGGGGGCATAAGCAACAGCAGGCCTTCGACTTCCTTAAAAGTTCCTTTACCTTAGCACCAATCCTCACCCACTACGACTCCTCCTTACCCCTTGTGGCAGAAACTGATGCGAGCGACTTCGCCATTGGTGGAGTTCTCTCGCACCAAACAGATGCCTTACACCCGATCGCATTTCACTCCCGCAAAATGCTGCCCGCGGAGATGAGTTATGAGATCTATGATAAGGAGATGTTAGCAATAGTGGATTGTCTTCATTACCAGTGGAGACAATGGTGTGAAGGTGCCAAACACCCAGTCCTCGTCCTTACTGACCATAAGAATTTGGAGTACTTCGTGACCACCAGAGTTTTATCTCGGCATCAAACTAGGTGGATGGAGAAGCTCGGGAGCATCGACTACAAGATCGTGTACCGCCCCAGGACAAAAAACACCAAGGCAGATGCTCTGTCTAGGCGTGGAGACCACGCCCCTACAGAGGGGGCACCTGAACCCGAAGTCCTGTTCCTTAAACCTGGACAATACATTGCGGCCTCTGAACGAGCAAACTACATGTTCAAGCCAGAGTTCATACAGGAATTACGAACGGAATCGGCTAAGGACCCCGAAACCCAGGAGTTAATGAGCAGAGTGCCTCCTAACTACGAGCTGCGAGATGGCCTGCTAACGTTTAACAATCTGTGGTTTGTCCCCTCTACCCTTCGCACTAAGGTCCTTGATTCCAGGCATAATCACCCCTCGGCTGGCCATATCGGAAGAGACAAAATGTTCGAATTGGTCACTCGGGACTTCTACTGGCCTACACTCAGAAAGGATATTGTACAATATGTCTTGTCCTGTGACCAGTGTCAATTGAACAAGGCACGGAGACATAAGACCTACGGGCAACTCCTACCCTTGGAAGTCCCCTACAAGCCGTGGGAAAGTATCTCCATGGATTTTATCACCGACCTTCCCTCCTCAGACGGCTATACTCAAATTTGGGTTATAGTTGATCGGTTCACGAAGATGGCACATTTTATACCTCTTTATCAAAACGTCGACTCGAAGGAATTGGCGTCAGTATTTATCACCCAGATCTGGAAACACCACGGCCTCCCATCTAACATAGTGAGCAACCGGGACCCCAAGTTTCAAGCTTGGTGGAAAATTGCCATGGAGAACCTTAAGGTCCAACTCTCCATGTCCACGGTGAATCACCCCCAAACGGATGGACAAACCGAGCACCTAAACCAGATCTTGGAAGCCTACCTTCGAAACTATGTGACGTTCGATCAGTCAAATTGGTCACTACTCCTCCCCGTGGCTGAGTTTGCCTACAACAACTCAGTCTCCTCCAGCACAAACTAAACTCCCTTCTTCGCCAACTATGGATATCATCCGTCCCCAGATCCGGTCAGCACCCTCAAGTTCTACAGAGGATCCGAAACGATTGAAGCAAACTGGCAGGAAATTAGACAAAGACTCCTCACTGTCCAGAAGCGAACGGTCCTGTGGTACGACAAAAAGCACGCGACCTTCTTGGAACAAAACCCTGGCGACCTCGTCCTGCTCCGAAGAGACAACCTTCCGACCCAGAAAAACTCCAAGAAACTCGATGCCAAGTACGTAGGTCCATTCCAAGTCATTTCAAAGGTGGGCCCAAGAGCGTACAAAATCAAACTCCCCTACACCTGTAAAATACACCTAGTCTTCCACGTCTCTCAGCTGGAACCCTACAACACGTCAGATCAATACCCTAGTGCTTCTCCTCCAGCGCCGCAAGACGACAATGGTGTTCCAGCATATTACGTTTAAGAAATCACGAAGTGCTGCTATAACAGGAAAGGAAAAAGGCTTGAGTATTATGTACTCTGGGAAGGATACTCGGAAGCGGAGGCCACATGGGAGGTGTTAGAGAACTTACTAGTTAACGGGGAACCTATCGACCAACTCGCTGATTTCTGAACCAAGAACCCACATGCCGAAGCAAATGCGAAAAGGCCTGAGGAGGCTCCACCCACGAAGCGAAGGAGAGTAGGATAGGTAGGCTGAGACCCCTTCCCACTCTACGTCAACTGAAACTCGCAAGAAAAACGAGTAGGTTGTACGGGCAGACGCACCCAGAGATAACATCAGTACGGAGTGCGGACTGTCCTTTTCGCAGACTCACCCGAAATCCTCGAGGGTGTTAGAGCGACTCGAATTTAGCAGACTAGCTAACGTCTTATGCGCAATGAGGGCATTGCGCCTTAGAAGGGGCGTAGTGTTACAGTTCCAAGGTACCACAGACTTGCGCTATGATAGACTAGTACCTAGAATGCACCCAGTAAGTGTTACACCCATCACAGCTACCAGGCCCTGCCTGTCTCGTGTGGCTCTGCCTTATTGGTCTTACATAAGTACGG
>JABYPW010001763.1:0-13802 GCA_016880775.1 Phymatotrichopsis omnivora
GTCGCTCTCTTTAATTCCTTCTCCTTCTAGTTAGTCCATCCTATAAAGTTAGCGAAAAAGATGCCCTGCTAGAGGAAAAGTGTATTTAAATAAGGGAATATAGTATAGTTACTTCTGTTGTTATAGAGGCTCCTCAAGAATCTTAACAGACCCCCCACCTTAGCATGAAGGTCCTCCTCGCTAACCCGCACTTGGGCTAGGCTCTTATGTTTTATAGTACATGATGATCCCCCTTTTAGATACTCTAGACATCCCACACCTTTCTGACTGTGCAAACCATAGCTCAGTGAGACATTGCTCATACCTCGATACTAGAAATATATCATCGACACACACATTCCTTGTCTAATACCTGACCGTGTTAAGTCAGCAGGCAAGCGGACACATACAATCAGTCTCTGCATAGAGGTTATAATACAGGATTGTACTGTTCCTCCAGGTCCACTCAGTGAGCCTCTGAATGTGCAAAACCTCAACACACAACACTCTCAGAGCTCCTAAGAGGGGTGCCTAGGCCCCCTATAGCAATCACACAAAACCCCCTCAGTAGCCTCGCTTGCTATATCTAAAACCTCTGTACCCTTTACAGCACCAACACAGACCAGTAAGAAGACAGGAAACCAAAACAACACAAACCAAAAATGTATGGTCAACGTACTCCCCCTCCTGCAGAATACCTGACCACAAAACAAACCTTTCCGATCGCTACATCACTGACTCACTTAGGTGCCCACTAGCACCAACATGACACCGACAGTCACCTCATCTCCTAGAACTAGTGAAGACAGTTTTGAGTAGAGGAGACAGCTTTTACTTTCTTTTCTTTTTCATGTATCTAGATACTTACTTAGGCATTTAGGGAGTTTTCTTAGAGGAGTTTTGAACAGGTAGTTTCTTATCTTTTTTGTTTATGATAGGGCAATATGCTATAGTATTGGACTGCATACAGATGGCCCTGATATGTTCTATACTATAGGTGGAGAATCTGTGAAATCTGTAGCCTCACATAGTCAAAATAGAAATGAATCATCATTATCATCATCATCTTCTGTTGTCATGGGCGACCAAAACCAGGCAGCACGCACACCCAAACTAGTATAGGTTCTAAGTGCAAGTAAGTGTCCCCACCCATAAACCCAAGTCTTGTACCACCTTTTCCTCTCCTAGACCCATGAGCAGGTGTTCATCCTGTGGCCTATAGGTACATACAGTTTTATAGCTCGACACAAATCTTACAGATGTTGATCCCGCTGAGGGACTATCATCACCTTCTTCTTTGTACATCTCTCCTATTTCCTTGTCTCCTTTATCTAGTGATGGTAGATGTGAGGTGGAGGAAATGCCGGTACTTGCTTTTTCTGATTACTTGGCTTTGCCTGTTGTTTTTTCAGATCTGTGTTTGAACAGGGGGTTTCTTTAGTTTTTTCCTTTTTTCTCTTAGGTATGCTAAAGTCTAGGACTTTATGCAGATTCTTTTGTAAGCTGCGGAAAGTAGTTTAGAAAATGAAGAATGAATTATCATCATTGTCATCTTCTGTTATCATACAGGCTTCCTAAAACATTCTTTCTACCCCCAACATTCCTTTGAGCAGAAACTATCTCCAGTCCTGGCCTAGGCTGGCTGAGAAGACTGCAATACAATACTAACCAAGTGCGACTATGATGGGCACACACAATACACTCCTTTCAAGTGAGACAACATGGTGTCCTGTAGGTCGAGCAAAGGCCCACTTGCCAGGTTGAGAGTCCCCCTGCTAGCCCCATGACCATGCCGTGTTTGCCTAGGTAAGGTCTCATAATACCTCCTACACTCCCTACTGTGACACTCTCAGAGATCTTAGGAGAGGTACCGAGGCCCCCTAGAGTAATCATATAAACCTCTAAGTGACCTTCACAGTCACAACCAATACCCCCTTATCGCTCCTCTATAGCGACAATACGAAACTAACCAACGAAGTTAGGAACACCAACATAAACCTGCTCAAACCTTGCAACTGAACATACCCCCTCCCGCAGGATATCCAACTGCGAACAATATAAAACCCACCAATCACTACATCGCCAGCTTACTTAGCTCATATGACCATGCCCACTGGCACCAACGCAACACCTTCAAGTCACCTTATCACCTGGAGCTAGTGGAGTAAGTTTTCAAGGTAGAGGAGACAGACCGTACTTTCCGTTTTCATGTAACTAGTCATTTGCTATGTGTAGGTATTTTGAGGAGGATAAGAAGGGGTAGGGAGGATTTAGCTCGTAGTTTCCTTTTCTTTTTTCATTTGTTTTATTTCAGGGTGATACGCTATAGTCTTAGACTGTATGTGGATGGCCCTGTAGTTAGGTTAGTGAGGAGCTAGTCTTGTAAGCTATAAAACAAAATGAAATATCATTATCATCATTTTCTATTATCATGCGCCACTGGAGGAAAAAGTGTATTTAGATAGGGAATAGAGTATTATCACTTCTGTTGTCTTTATTTCCTTCTCACATCAGTCTATAGAGTAGCTATAAGCCTTAAGAATATTTTCATTCTTACTCTTAAACTTTGCTTCTCTTCTCTCTTCGAATGTAGGAAAGTGTATTTGTAGATCCAGACTTAGAACCCTTGAGATATCTAAGTTTACTCAGTAATATGTTCTCTGTTGAGTTGCACTTGCACTTTACCGAGACTTACTGAACTTAAGAAACCTGCCATAATATAAGTCCAATGACTTAGCTGATGCTTTTAGTATATGTGGGGACCACGTTCCTACAGAGGGGGCACCAGAGCTTAGTATTCTTTTTCTTAAGAAAGGATAGTACATTACTGCAATTTAGAAGTCTTATACCTCGCTCAGTCCTTCCTTTTACCAAGCCTTAAGAGAAGCTATTGCTGCTGACCCTGAATACTAATGTATTCTGAGCTCACCACAGGAACCCTACAGTGTCCATGACAGCCTTTAAACGTAGAATAGTTTGTTGTATGTCTCTCCTTCTCTCTGTACTAAGGTCATCAAGTCCAGGTATGATCACCCTATGGCAGGCCACTTAGGCTGAGATAAGACCATTGATCTTATCAACAGAGACTTTTACTAGCCATATCGATAGCAGGATATATCCGAGTATATCTCTACATGCGACCAGTGCCAATGGAATAAAGCCCACTGACACAAGGTCTATAGGCAACTGCTTTGATTAGAAATACCCTACAGGCCATGGGAATCGATCTCCATAGACTTCGTGATGGACCTTCCTCCTTCTGATGGCTTCACATAAGTATTGGTGATCGTTGATGGTTTCTCTAAGATAGTGCATTTTATCCCTCTCAGCCATAATGTCAACTCCAGGTATGTAGCTAACATCTTTATCTGTGAGATTTGGAGACATTATGGCCTTCCTGCTAACATAGTCTCTGACTGTGACCCCAAGTTCGAAGCCTTCTGGGGTTATGTGATGTAAAATCTCAGGGTTCAGTTGTTAAAGAGCACTGCTGCTCACCTGTAGATGGACAGATAAACTGGATAGCTTAACCAGGTCCTGGAAGCTTACCCCCCTCTCTCCCCCTTTTTTAATTTTTTCTTTCTTGGAATGTATGTTTTTCTACAATAGTAAGATAGACTAGTAATTTCAAGTATTTCTCCTTCCTCTTCCCTTTGTTTTCATATAGTTGTACTTTTTAACATTAGGGGTTTTTCTTTTATTATTTTAAGGTTCCCCTAGTAATTGCTTTTCCCTAGTTGGCTATTGTACACAGTTGTCTACATTTTCTTTTTTTAGTACAAGTTAGAGGAGGATTTCTTTGGGTTTTAATGGGGAAGGACTTCAGGTAATGTCTGTACTTGATTGTATGTAAGCATCGAAACTTTTTTGTATGTAAGCATCCCACTCTAGTGCCTTAGATAGTTTAAATTAGGAAACTGAGTTCCTCTACTTTCTTCTTTATATATGGCTATGTCTTTGTAATGAAGTTTGTGTACATGCCCCATCTGTATAATAGTAAACCAAGGGAGAAACAGACCCTCTTCTTTCTTCTTCTTAGATAGGAAAGATGTAAAACTATAGTAAAGGGAAAATAAAATCCTCTTCTTTCTTCTTAATATGTATAAATAGTTACCCTAATAGTACTTAGTGAGTTTGCTCCTATGTTATGCAACTATATCATATGCAATTAAGTTTGTACAATGCCCTATCCATGTATCAGTGATATATAGGAAGTAGAAAACCTCTTCTTTCTTCTAAGAAAGGGAAAATCAACCTTGATAGGAGGAGTTTAGTTTCATTTCTCTGTTCTGCTTTGTAGCTTTTCTTCTATTTCACTATGTAGGACTTGTATATTTTTGCTTTAGTAAAGTAAGGAGTAGTTTGGCATATTTCTCCCTCTCTTTATTTTATTTTCAGCATAGTAGCATCTGTCCATATTAGGGGTTTTTCTTTCATTGTTTTAAGTTTTGCCTATTGATTATTTTTGCCTGGTCAGATTTTGTATATAGTTATCTACATTTTCTTTTTACGGAAGGAGTAGGTAGAGGATTCCTTTTGTCTTTTCAGTTTGCTGATGGAGAAGGGCTAATAGTTATATCTTTGTAGTTAATTGTATGTAAATACCCTGCTGTAGTACCTTAGGTAGTTGTATTGGGAATCTAACATCTTCTTCTTCTTTCTTCTTTTTCTTCTTCATTTCCTTAAATATTTTTCTTTTCTTTTTTCAGAATGAATAGGTAGAGGAGAATAGGCTTCTTTGTAAAAGGCACAAGTATACAGTAGACAAGTTCTTCAAGTAGACAGAGTCATCTTTTTCTTCAGATATGTTCTTGGTTTTTGTTAAATGTAAACACCCTACTGGAGAAAAGTGCTAAAAGATGTAAAACTTAGTTACAGAATTTCAAAATATCTTCTTTCTTGTTGGATTATTAGCATAAGCGAGTTTTCCCTGACTATACATGGTTACCTAATTACTGGTTTAGTCGATGTAAGCAAATGCAACTGATGAACTCAATGGTTATATAAAGGGTAACCCTGACAGTATTTAGCGAGTTTGCTCCTATATACATAGTTATGTCATAGACCAATAATTGTGGTTGTACACCCTGCGTATACTCAGTGTACTATGGGAAGAAGCAAACATAGGCTTTCTTCTTATAGGTGAGGATAGTCTATTGTTATGGCTGTCCTGGTATTATTATGCAGTAATACGTAATGTCATAGGTTCAAATCCTACTCACATTACTTATAATATACTATAATTTCCTAGTTGGTCACAGGTTTTATACAGTAAGTGAGTTTTCCTTAACTGTGTATGGTTACCTAATTACTAGTTTAGTCTATGTAAGCGAATGTGGCCAATGACCTCAATGGCTATATAAAGGGTTACCCTAATAGTGCTTAGTGATATCTCTCCTAGTTATGTGACTATGTTATATGCAATTAATTTCATGCAATGCCCTATCTGTACATCACTGACATAAGTTAATATCAATCATCTCCTTTCTTCTTGAGAAGAGGATGGTTTAGTGGTATGGCTATCCCAGCATCGTTGTAATGTAATATGTAATGTCATATGTTCAAATCCCCCTTGTATTACTCCTAATATAATACGATTTCACAGTTGGTTATAGGTTTTGTAGCATAAGCGAGTTTTCCCCTAATATGTATAGTTACCTAATTTATGGTTTAGTCTATGTAAGAAAATGTAACTAATAACCTCAATAGCTATATGAAGGGTTACCGTAACATCGCTTAGCAAGTTCCCTCCTATATTGTATAACTATGTTAAATGCGGTTAAGTCTCATGCAATACCCTGTCCATAAATAGTCAATATAGAGAAGATAAAAGCCTCTTATTTCTTCTTACCATATGAAGGGTTACCCTGATAGTGCTTACTAAGTTCGCTCCTTGCTACATGATTATATCATATACAATCAAGTTTATGCGATGCCGCATCTGTACATCAGTGACCTGAGTGAAGATTAGAGCCTCTTCTTCCTTCTTCTATCACAAAGTAGGGTTTGCCATAGTCTTGTAAAATGTATATAGAGAAGTAGAGTATATATAGCAAAACCACTAGGATCAAAAGTGCAAGTATTTGATGGCAAGCTGGAAGGAATAAAAACAGCTTTTGAAAATGCAAAAGACTAGTCTACCGCCTACCACATCAAGAATGTGTGTATCTTCTCCGACTACTAGGCAGTGATCATAGCTATTGCCAGCCCCTTCCCTATACTAATATAGTAGATTGTAAAGTCAATCTTTCAAACCAATACAGAACTCCTCCAAAGAAATATGAGAACTATGATTGAGTAGTCCCCAGGGCACTATGGAATTAAAGGAAATGAAAGAGCCTACCAACTAGTAAAAAAACATGATGAGTAAAAAGAAGCCAAATAAGCTAAGAGTATTGCTATGAAAAAAGTACTCACCTATTCAACAATCCTAAGAGAAACCAAAGACCAGCTGTAGAAATGGTTTAAGCAATACATGGGGTAACTAATCGAAAAGAAAGTCAACCCCTATACAACACTAAACAAATATGAATTGGTAAGGGCCTTTTAATTTTGATAGACACTGTTATATTCCTAACCTGCTCTACTTCAATAGAGAAAGCAACTAGAGTATCTAGGGAAAAAAATATACCACTGAACACTACCTGATAAAATACCTGACAACTGAGAAGACAAGATAACTCTACATAAACAAGTACCTCCAGTACCTGCTATACAAGGACACTAACCTCTAGAAAAAGATTGTAGAATAAGGAATTGGGAAACTACTAGACAAATCCAAATGGCCCCCTAAACTTCCAATGATAGTAATTGTGAAAGAGAAGGAAAAACTAGAAGAAATATAGGAGGGAAGACAGGATCTTTTTCTTCATACTTTTTTGTACCAATTCTTGCCCCTTATTTCCCTGAGATTTTAGCTATCTTTTCTTTTTCTTTTTTCTCTTTTTCTTTTTCCTCTACATTACAAGTAAGTAGAGGAAACTTCTTATTTTTTCTTTTTATTTTTAGGCACTTACGGTCATCTTTCTCCTTCAGTTATGTTCTTGCTTTTAGTTAAGTGTAAATACCTAGCTGTAGGATAGAAAAGATGTAAAACTATAGTACAGGGAAAATCAAATTATCTTCTTTATTCTTATGCTAGGATAGTCTAGTGATATGGCTATCCCAGTATCATTATGCAGTAATATTCAATGTCGTAGGTTCAAAGGCTACTCATATCACTACTGATATACTACTATTTCCTAGTTAGTCATGGCTTTTATAGTGTAAGTGAGTTTTCCCTAACCATGCATAGTTGTCTAATCACTAGTTCAGCCTATGTAAGCAAATGTGACTAATGACCCCCATGGCCATATGAAGGGTTACCCTAATAGCACTTAGTGAAGTTCACTCCTGTGTTTGTGACTATGTTATATGTGGTTAATTTCATATGATGCCATATCTATTCACAGTAATCTGAGGGAAGAGGAAATAATCTTCTTTCTTCTTTAATAGAAGGATTTCAAAACTTATGCTGAGAGACTACTCACTAAGAAAATCAACCCGTACACTATGCTTATTAAATACAAAGCTGCAAGAACTTACTAGTTTCATACCAGACACTTTTACATCCCCAACCTCATACATTTTAGCTAAGAAAGTAACTTCTGCTTATGCAGAGAGCCATAGTCCACCGAATACTACCTAATAAAGTACCCAATAGTAGAAGACTTAAGACAACTCTACCTAGGAAAGGACCTTAAACTCCTACTCTATAACAATGCTGAACTATAGAAAAAGATTGTATAGAAAGGAGTTGGTAAACTACCAGATAAATCAAATTACCCCCTACCCCCCCTGATGGTAGTAATAGTGAAAAGAGAAGGAACTATGGTAAAGTACAAGGAGAACTAGCTGGGAACTAGTATCAAGGAATGATGTAGAGCATCTTTTCTTTTTTCTTTTCTTTCTTCTCTTCCTCTTTCTCCTCTTTTTTACTTTTCCTTTTTTCCTTTATCTCTTTTCTTCATTCCTCTTTTTTGTTTTCTCTTTTACTTTTATGTAGTTATGGGTTATCTTTTCTCCTTCAGTTATGTCTTTACTTTTAATTAATTATAAACACCCCACTGGAGGATGGGAAAGATGTAGAACCTTAGTTTATGCAAATTTAAACATATTCTTTCTTTATATCTTTGCTTTTAATTAATTATAAACACCCTACTAGAGGATGGGAAAGATGTAAAACTTTAGTTTAGGGAAATTTAAAAATATTCTTTCTTTATATCTTTGCTTTTAATTAAGTGTAAACACCCTACTAGAGGATAGGAAAGATGTAAAACTTTAGTTTAGGGAAATTCAAAAAATATTCTTTCTTTTTGCTATATAAAGGGTTACCCTGACAGTGCTTAACAAGTTCCCTCTTATGTTGTGTGACTATGTCATATGCAGTTAATTTCATGTGATGCCCTATCTATATATAGTGCAAGAAGGGAAGATAAAATCCTCTTCCTTCTTCTTTAAAGCCCCTTCTTTCTTCAAAGCCTCTTCTTTCCTCTTCAAAGCCTCTTCTTTCTTCTTCAATGCTTCTTCTTTCTTCTTCGAAGGATCTTCTTTCATCTTGAGATATAAAACTTAAGTTAGGGAAAATCGAATCATATTCTTTCTTCTTCATGTCTTTGCTTTTAATTAAGTGTAAATACCCTGCTAGAGGATGGAAAGATGTAAAACTTTAGTGCAATAGGGAAATATAAGTTATCTTCTTTCTTCTTCAAGCCTCTGACTTTCTTCCTCCCCTCCTACAATGAGTAGAAACTATCGTCAGTTCCACATAAGCTGACAAAATTAGTGCACCCATCACCAAAGAATGATGGTACTTTGAGTTGTTGGCCTACTACTATACCACCCTAAGTAAGACTATGACCCACTACAGCAATGATGTCATATAGGAGTGAACAGTAGTCACTGTAGAAGGGTTGAGAACTCCTACAGTGTAACTCACCTTATTCACCACTATATCTCCTATCATGTAGGTGCGTCTTATAATACCTCCTATACCAATCACTAGCAATACATATATTACATCTCTCAAAGCCCCTATAAGTAGTGCATAGGCTATATAGAGTATGAGTCATATGGAAAACTACTTCTCATATTGGCTCAAATCGGAAGCTGATATAAAAACGCTTCCTGAGCATGAAGTGACTGGAAAAACTGCTCATCCCCTCTTATAGCTACATGTGTGGCCAACCCTAAATAATAATCCTGAGAAGGATAATTAGTAATTTAACCTGTAAATACAGTATGTTATCATGTCTATCAAACAATGAAGGTTACTATACTGACTGCCCCTTACCCTCCTACAGCCAAATAGAAGTAACTGCTATAAGCCTTAGGAAAAGGTTATAGTTAGAAGTAGTGGAGGATTTCTTTTATGAAGAGAATAGGTAATACAAGTGGCAGGAGTAGAGGATTTCTTTTAGTCACTCTTTATATCTATCATATATCTTTCAGTTATGCTTTTGCTCTTCATTGAGATGTACATGAGGTGCTAGGGATATAGGATGTAAAATAAATTATATAGGGAATATATATTATCTTCTTTATTCTCACAGGCATCTTACATTCTTCTTCCCCTCATACAACATGCAGAAACTATCATTAGTGCTACCTGAGCTGATGAAGAGAGTGTACCTATCAGTAAAGAGCGATACTATAAGTCATTCACCTACTGCTACACCCCTATGAACAAGACCATGAACTGGCGCAGTCCCAGTATCCTGTAGGAGTGAATAGTAGTCACTGTAGATATACAGAGAACCCCTATAGTGCAACTTACCTTTTGCACTACTGTATCCTGAATTACATAAATGAGTCTCATGATACCTCCTATACCGATCTCCATAAGTACCTCATATTACATCTCTTAGATACCTTAGGAGTAGTGCCCAGGCTACCTAAAGTATGAATCATAGGGGAAAACAACCCATCATAGTGGCTAAGATTAGAAGATAGCCTGGGAAAGCATCCTAAGCATAAAGTGACTGCAAAAACTACTTACCCCCTCTTATGGCTATATGCATAGCCAAACCTAAATGATAGTCCTAAGAAGGATAATCAGCAATTTAACATATGGATATAGCCTATTATTATATCTATTGAACAATAAAGATTGCTTAGCCAACTACCCTATTCCCCCTTACAGTGAAACAGAAGTAACTGCTTCAAGCCTTGAGAAAAGGTTATGGTTAGGAGTAGCAAAGGATTTCCTTTGTAAATGAAACAGGTAATATAACTGGTAGGAGTAGAGGATTTTTACCATCTTTTAGAAGGTATACAGCTAGAGCCAAAGATTTCTTTTTATCTGCCTACCTTAGTTATATCTATACTTTAAATTAAATGTAAATGCCCTACTAGTTACATAAATGTAAAACTCTATAATTGGGGAAATAAAAACCTCTTCTTTCTTATTTTAAACTCCACAATTGGGAAAATAAAAACCTCTTCTTTTTTCTCATTTTTTCCTTTTGTTTTTTCCTTTGTCCTTTTTCTTCTCTTCTTTTTTACAGTGGAAATAGGTCATCTTTTGTCTTCCAGTTATGTTCATACATTTTATTAACTGTAAAATGTCCTGCTAGAGGAGGATAAGATGTAAAACTATAGTATAGGGAATTTATTTTCATCTTCTTTCGTCTGGCCATATAAAGGGTTACCCTGACTGTACTTAGCAAGTTCACTGCTATATATGTGACTATGGCTTAACCCTTCATTGGGATATACCTAACCTATTTATATATCAGTGACTCAGGGAGATCAAAGGTCTCTTCTTTCTTCTTTATACAGTATCTTAAGTAAATACTATAGGAAGAAGAAAACTATTCCCACAAACCTTCAGCATCTTTTGATTCTTTATATCTACTATATGTAAATACCTCTTAGCACTCTGAACAGTTACATATCTTCCTCTTTCATAATTTACCCCAAAACCTACTACAGACTAAGAACTAGTTTGTATCACTAAAGGAGTTATCCTTTACACTATTCCTCTTCACTTTTTTCTCTCTTCTATTCCTTTTCTTTATAGATCTTGGGCCCCCCCTTGTAGAACTATGACTTAAGATATTTCTCTTATCTTCTTTACTCTTTTTACTATAGTGTTTTTGTGATTTTACTCTTTTTATCTTTCAGGGGAGCTAGAAGAGGTTTTTTTATACTATAACTATTAAGGTTATATGTAGAGTTTGTACCTATAAATAATTGACATAATATAAACAAAAAAAAAAAAAAGAAAAAAAAAAAACCTATAGCTTGCTCAAATTGAATAATGTCATCTGGTTATATAATATATCTATTAAACTATAGATATCATATACTCTTATTCCTATAATCAATTTGTATAACTTGTGTAAAAATATAGAAAATCTCCAAATTAATGAATCATTTGATTTTGTAGCTTTATGACACTTATAAAAAAATGTTAGCTTTAAATGCTATAACCTACTATTTTTATATTATAGGGTGAGGCTTTATTTAGGCTATCTATTCTATAATATAAACTAAACTAAATATTAAAACTATAGCTTATATATGATTGAGTTGTAGAAAAAGTAGTTGTTTGAGAGTTTCACTAATACCAAATCTGATAAGCCATTGAATTTTGGCTGACCTTATGCTAGGCAACAATGGCCTATTTGTTGCTCAGATGAAATTTTAGCATCTACTTACATAATACATTGTTCAGACTTTAAGTAACATGTGTACTCTTTAGAACTTTATTTCGATAAACTTTCTTGACTTGTATAAATGATTAGTAAATCTCAAAATTAATGAATTATTTGATTTTGTAACAAAATCTTAGTTTTAGATGCTATAACTAAGTTTTTCTTATTTGGTGAGGCAAAATTTCACTCAAACTATCTATTCTATACATACGAACTTTTCGAAATATAAAAAATTTATGGCTTATCGCGTACAGGGATGGATTAGGCTGTAACTGTACTCTCCCACAGAAATCTATTCGCTATACCGCATTTTTGATTAAACCGGATCCGGATGGGTTTTCCGGACACAGAACCCCTGTTCCCTAAGAAAAAAAATTCGCTATACCAGATGGAAAACAAAATCGTTTATCGCTTCTCCGAGCAAAATTAACAGAAAATTCGTCCAGAAAAAAATTAAAAATTAAAATTTAAGAGAAAAAATTAAGATATTATTAAAGGTTTGTAAATGCATGACCGCCACCACGAGATTCCCAATCGTCCAATATTGCCTCACTTTCTCAAAATCGCTGTAATCTTTGAGGCAAGAATAATATCACCCGTAATAGTGATCTGTTCGAGGATGCAGCATCAATTCATTTTTCCAAGAAAAACTCTAACAGTGGAAATAATGCTTGTCGTGACTTTTGCTTTTAAGCATCGAGACTTTGGGACTTAAGTATCTACTTTGATTTTACAGTGAATTACACGGGGAAAAAGGAGGAGGAAAAGAAAAGGAAAAGGAAAAAAACTTCTGGAGGTGGACCCTGAACGTATTCTTTCCAGTCCTTTAGATGGTCTGGAAGACATTGAACGGCAAACAGACGGCAATTGTGTCCTCTAGGCACACCTGGAGCTCGCCGAATTCTGCAAACTTCATATCGCGATATTTGGCACGGAGTTCGCACAATTCATGTTTTTTTTGCGGTCGCGTAGGGCCGGATATTTTAGTCGTACTGGATGTGGTCTTCGAAGGCCACTTTTTGAGATGATTTTTTCAACTTCACTCGACGTTAAGTCTACTTTTTTAAACGGATTTACCCCATACACATTCACCAAACCCTTCAGAAAACCCCTCAGCTTGTGTATATGTATAAACAAAAAACTATGATTTTGTTTGTATATTTTTCGGATTTTCGCTATACCGGATATTCGCTATACCGGATAAAATGAGCCAAAATCTTGGCATCCGGTATAGCGAGGTGTAACTGTACTTCACTTTATTTCTCGATCGTTAATGTACTTTACCTTGTTAAGGGTGGCTGGTGTGGTCGCACGTGGCGGTGCGCGGCGACAGTCTGGCGCGCGGGACTGTCGCTTTTCAGGTAGAATAAATAAACGCCAGCGCTGGATTGCTCAACGTTAAGCGTTAGCCGTGAAAAAAATCTTACCGATGAAGTCAGTTCAAGATCTTGCATCATATGAAATGTTTCAGGATTCATCCGTGCACAAATTCGGAAGCGGTCCGGTCGCTCTTTCCAACTTCTCAAACAAGTATCAATCAGGGTAGTGGTCTTCCGTATTGTCGTGTGCCATGATAGGTATCACGCATTTGAAAGTCCCTTGAGTGTTATCGATAATGTTGTCCGCTTCAGAGCTGCTATCCGAGTCACTGGAGTCGACTAGGTTACAAAGTGCATATGCAACCTTGCTATAACCTCCATAGCTTTGGTGCGTTTACTTTTGCGCAGCATTGTACGAGTATGCCGATGAACACGAAATAGAGTGGAAATTTTTTTCCCGAAGTTTGTTTAGTTACTAATTTAGTGTTATATGATAGTGGGATGAAACGGGATTAGTTTGAAGCAGTTAGCTTAGAACACATGAAAATTCTTGAGAATTGAAAAAAAAAAATCCTGCTGTTCCACCTCGAGAGCCAGAACACCCAAATCGAATACTACAAGGATTCTGACATAACGTTTCTCGAGTAATGGCATAGAATCGAGAGGTTTGAAACCCCCTAATACAAGAATACTAAAGCCAGATAGATTCGTTTTTTTCGACTCTCTCTAGCCACTCTGCCCTAGCGCACACCGCACCCTTATATGCCGAGGGGGAAAAAAAAAAAAAAAAAAAAAAAAAAAAAACCCC
>JABYPW010001764.1:0-13799 GCA_016880775.1 Phymatotrichopsis omnivora
AGAAGGCTAACTGTGTTTAGGTCACAAAAAAAAAAAAAAAAACAGTTCAATCAATTGAAAGTTTTATTCAGGTTGCAGGTGTTTTTTTGATTGTTTTCATTCGTTCAAGGTGTTGATGCCTACTCCGGTGTGAATTGACCAGGTGTGGAACTTTGCCTTATATGTCACAGTGACATGTTTGTGGATATACATCTGCATCCCAACGTACCCGAAACTCTTTGTGTATACGACGCATGTCTATAGGGAAATAAGAATGAAAGTCGCTTAAAGATATAAAATCCATGTACAAATAAGTGAAGGAATTATTTGTGGGTATGTAATATATATAATTGTTTTTTTTTTTTTTGTTTTTTTTTGTGATCTAAACACAGTTAGCCTTCTATTTAAACAGCAGCTTGTGCAGAATACTAAGGGAAATCAGCCCTAAGAAAAAAAAAAGGTAGTCAGTATGATTCACATTTACATGTGACGCCGGATACCTATGCGGTCGCTTGGATGAACTTATAATCTTGACTGTCGAACTGTACCCGCAACAAAAAATAACCACCAGCAAATATCTGAAAATCACACTTCATCTTATTATTTGCCCCTATACACCTCTCTTCTTCCATTTTCATATCTATTTGTTTATTTTTTTTTCTTTCATTTTGACTTCGCACCACTCTTCGACTCTCTGATCCTAGGCGATTCGGGGATATTAACGGGAGAAGTGCTCTAGCAGGTCCAAAAGCTTGCCGCCGTGAAGTGCAATTAGCGTGCAAAGCAAACAAATTCATTAGACAAGGCAAGCGCGATTCAGAACAGTAATACAAAGTTAAAACTCCACCGAATGCGGCTGTCGGTAATGGCCGACCCGGATCTCGGAGTATAGCCAAAGAAAAGGGAAATGTTCGGGAATAAAGGGATAAATTTAGCTAAATAGGATATTGTTAAAATACATAAAGTTTCATTGTTTGTGACTTTTTTTTTCTTTTTTCTTTTTTCATTTTTCATTTTTCATTTTTCTTTTCTTTTTTCTATTCTTTTCCTCCTTTTTTTTTTTAACTAGCTTTCGCTTTGTGTATTTTTTATATTATTTTTCGTACATTTTTTGTTGCCATGTTTACGTTTTGACATTTTAGTGTGGGCTTTTCTTCGTTGTTGTACTCGCTTCAATAATAGTCATAAGCAACACCCCACGCATACCGTCCAAGGCTTCATTTGTTATTTTCTCGCTTTTACCCATATTTTGCTTCGTAGTGTTCTGTTGTGATTGCGTGTTGTCGGTTTAATTAACCTCCACGTTTACCATGTTCTTGCTTGAGCTATAAATTCCCCCCTTCCCCCGACCGCAGTAGAAATGGCAATTATTGAATAAATGAATTCTATAGTTAAATTATTAAATTTGTCTCCTAAAAAGTCCTTTTAGATATTTCATTATTCTCACTTTGAAACTCTTCGACCACTGTTTTTTTTTTCCCTTGTATTTTCTCTTTAATACAGAATAAACCTTCCTTTTTCTTTCCCTTTTGGACTTCCTTATATATTTCTTCATTATTCTCATTAATCCCCGTCAATTTTACCCATTTTTACCACATTCAAAAGCGACTTTTTTTTTTTTTTTTTTTAGGTATATCAAAAGGAATCAGAAGAAAGAACAAAGCGGATTTTTTTCCTTTTTAATTCCCTATTTCTTACTCCATAGAGCAAGTATACAAAACTTCACTAGTTAAATTCATGTTGCTTAAGAATAGACAAAATTGAAAAACTACCTCAAATTTAAAAAAAGAAAATTGCCTAAACTACCTCGAATTGAAGAAAAAGAAAATTTCTCTAAAGCCCTCAAGCTCTTCCCACATATCCCAAACATTCTCGGCCGCAAAATTTTCACCATAGCCCATCAAATAGCCCCTCAACTAACTCCACGTACCATCTGGATTATATTTGACGGTAGCCTGTTCAGAACCACCAGAGAAGTCGATCATCTTGGTGGCGCCGATTGTAGTGACATCTATGATCGTGCCAGCAGTGTAGTTTCCCGTGGCAACGTAGTATTTGATGGGCGGCTCGATGGTTATCGTAGCATTTGGGCTGGCCCGAACACTGGCGGTGGTTACAACGTCACTGCCCTCTTGTTTGTTGCCGATACCAATGAAGATATCGCCTGAATGTGCCATCATTATTAGACTAATTAATTAAGGTTATTTTTTCTTTTTTCTACTTACTTCCTTGGTTGAAATCAGTCCCGCTAACAATTTGAAAAGTACCCTTGGGTGCGTTGTTAGGATCGTCTTCGATGAACCTAGGAGCCCCGTTCACTACGGAAATGCGGAGGCTATCTCCCTTAACACTGAGGTTACCGAGCGTAACAGGCCCTTTGGAAGTGCTCTGTGTGACAGAAGAGCCGAATTGGAGCTTGCTCTTCCCAGTGACCGCATAGATATCGCGACTAAATTCGAAGGCTGAATGGCTTCCAGTGGCAATATAGTCGCTTAGAAAGACGTTTTGGAATACTGCACTGCCTCCGCCGGACACCTGAGGTTTGTCGGCGAAAATGAAGAATTTCTTGTCGACTGCGCTTGCATTTTCGATGTTGATAGTGTATTTGGTCAATTCCCCGGTGTGGTTTCCCGGGTCTGGGTTTTGTGTTCCGTTGGTTGATCCTGAATCGAAACGAAGGAGAACTTCGACCCCTTTTAGATATGTGTTGTCTCCCGCAGAAATTTCCAGTTTTAAGGTCATATTTGCGTACCAGTGAGTGGGAAAGGTATTAGCAGTCGTGGTGATTGAGCTTCTCTGTTTGGTATTTACACTTTCTTCCGGCGGAAAAAGGCCTCATAACTGGCGCAAGTGAGTGGAGCCGAATCTCCAGTGTTAACAGCCGAAACGTAGTAGGGAACAATAGAGTGGGGTAGAAAGAACTTCAGGCGGGGTGAGAGTACGATAACGGGGCAGTTCGCCCAACCAGGAAAGGACCGCTGCGAGCGTAGCTAAGACTATCCAGTATGCATGTGACAGAGCCATACGTTCAACTGCGGTACCCCTTAACAAATTTTCTGTCTTATTTTCTAGACTACTGCACAATTACCTTGACAATAGTGGTGAGTGCATACGTGGTAGGTGTTGGTCGAGTGATACCATAGGTAAGGCTCATCAGACATCGACACCAAAGCACATAGACGGTGAAGAACCTTCTCCTTTTCCATTGACTGTCGATGTTCGTCTAATTCTACAGAGACTTCCAAACACTAGATGTCGGATATATTCTTGCCATACCAATTGAACATGGACTGACAGTATTCCAGTCACACTTATTAATGATATTCCCTCATATGCCAATATCAGAGCTAAGAGTTGCATGCTAGTTGAGATATCAGATAGATTATAATTCTAACCAGGCGGGGAAGACGTTTATCAGTGACATGTAGAATCGATATTTCAGCTGGAAGTTGCATGCTACATGCAGTTAAGTTATGAGATAGGTTATGATTCTGACGAGGCAGGGAAGACGTTTATCAATGACACATAATTGCTGGAGATATGCTCAAATTCGAACTCTAAAGTTGTTTTAGTCAAGCCGGTAGTTGATTGGGAAAGGTTATTTGATGTGTTTCCATACTGTATTGTATCAGCGATAGAGAATATCACTTCCCGAGAGGGCTCGCTGGGCATGGATTAGCTTGTGTAGTGTACTTGTAGATGTACACGTACATATCTTGGGGCTCGAGTGACCACCTATGATTATACAAGTGATCCGAGACATATCAGCCGCACACGCTAATGCATGTACAGCGAGATCTGTTTCGGAGAGTATTATCGACGATCACTGATGCAACGGAGAGCTGGGGAGAGAGAGTTCACTTTCGCTCCATATCTACAACCACCGTGACCGCGGCATATACAGCCTCTAACATTGATACAACGGAGTAAGAGTAGGCGTATCAAACTTGCAAAATTTGCAACACGTACCTATTATAATCATAAAAAGCGGGGCGAGTTATGTAAAAAATCGAAACGGAACATCCGGATCCGACCAAGAGTACATATTCTTCACAGGCCATAAGCATCACAAGATAATACTTGTGCGGTGCACCCTCCAGATCCATCTAGCGTAAGATTACGGCGGTAAGAGTAACAACTTGGGGTAAAATTGTTTTTGTTTGTTGCTTCAGCTGAGAGTCAATGTGGTGCCAACCGGATCTACAGCCTCTGTTACGATCACTGCATTGCACACTTCTTAGTTCACGCTCCCTCGTAACGCAAAGCCAATTAAAACAAAACTCACATAGTTTATCATCAACGCGAACGCACATACGCACCTCGGCAACTCTAAAGTGAACATCTTCTAATGCCTCTATTGATAGTCAATGCAGAGGCCCTACTCTACTCATCCTACGAGGACGATCTTTGAGTTTCCTACTGACGTAATGCATTTTCTTCTGGGCGAGAAAATGCATAGCAGAAAGAAACACCACGAGTTAGACTTTGGCTGGATCCGAAAACCGATATGGCGAGCACTTTGAGTCTAAGTCTATACTAACCATGAGAAAACCTTCCTAATACCAACATATAACATGCAACACTTTCAAATACCAGTGCTAGAAAAATATACCAGCTGAGATATGTAAGTTGAGTACAGCTACACCTTGATATACCGGATATTGGGTTACCGACGAAACAGTGACGGTGGAGGTTTATGCGGAGAATCGAAACGGATATTGCAAGAGTTTGGAAACAGAATAGATGTGGAGCTTAGAGGTGTCTGACTTACGATTGGAACATGAAAAGAGATCCTAGCGCTAGTATTCGATACATTAGAATACCTCTCAGATACCAGCATTAGCGTGCAGCACTTCCAATACCAGCGGTAGCAAAACATACCAGTTGAGATACGTAAGTATGTATAAAACATCAGCACTAACATAATAAAAGTATATGCTCCATGACCCTGAACTGCAGGATCCCCCCTTCAAGTTCCAATCGTAAGTCAAGTACTTCCAAGCCCCCACGCCCCCCCGCCTCCGAACTCTCGCAACATCCGTCTCCATCCTCCGCACGTGCACCGGCCTCCTCCGTCACTGTTTCGTCGGTAACCCGAGATTCGGTATATCAAGGTGTAACTGTAATGTACTCGACTTACATGTTTCAGCTGGTATGTTTTTTTAAGCGCTGTTATTTGAAATTGCTGCGCGTTAAATGCTGGTATCCGAAAGGTTTCCTCTTTGATATATGCTTACATGTCTCAGCTGGTATGTTTTGCTAGCGCTGGCATTTGATACATACTCACATGTTCCTACGGTGCTCGGGCAGCAGCGCCCGGGCCTTCAAATATCAGAGCGCAATTTGTCTACAAATTGCCAAAATAAACTCCTAACTCCCCCAAAAATAAAAGTACTCAAGCCAGCTCACTTAACGTTTACTGGCTTCTCTCCACATTTCTAGCATACTGGGTTATTGTAGTGACTTTGAAATCCTGGGAGACAAGCCTAATATTAACATAAAATCCAAAGAAAGAAGAATTTGGTTTCGCCGAGTCTGTTTGGCATTTGGTACAGGCCGCCGTAACTAGGCTCCCCCAGCTGATACCACTCGAGTAGAACACTTGAGATAACTCACAACTAAGATTGATAAATTCGATGAACAGATAACGGCAATCACCCTGTCGGAATGATCTGTCATGTGGCGTACTTCAAACTTTGGAGCTGCAGAGGAATATTTGATCATATGATGCTTTGGGGTTGCGGCAGGTCTGCACTCTCATGGTGGGGCTGACCGTCCTGGTCAATTAGCGAGCTGAGAGATATTCTATCCTTCATCAAACTTCTGAACTAGGTATTATTCTCAGCTGACATCAAAGTGGGTTGAACGCAGTTAACGAGAATTGTACTTACGTTTGGGGTGGGCAACCCTGCTTACACCTTAATCATTCGACCAGGCACCCCCCAATGTCTACTTTTGTTTAACTGCATGGGGCTTGCATGTAGGTATGCGAATATGGGATTGCTCTCACAATGACAGTACCTATGGCTGCCTGGATTAAAGATGGCCATTGAAACTATAACTGCAAGGATGTTGTGTGGAACCTGAAAAGGAAAAACTACTGTACATAGTTGTTTCGGATGCGCGCGTACCCAGATAGGCATTCAGTAGTTTTCCAAAACCGGAAGTCTCTCGCCCTAGCACAAGCCAGCAGGAGATATCATATAACTCTCAAGCACATTAATTTCATTGAGATAAAGCAAAATACTACAAGGGACTGATAAAAACTAGTGTCTTTGATAAGTGTCAATTTGTTTTAAAAAAATGAGATACGTATGAGAATTGACAATTACTTGAGGAAATTTGGTTTTCCGGCAGAACATTCCTGCTACCGCTACAGAAAAAAAATAACCTGATCGAAAAAACAAACCTACTGGCGGCTGAAACACATTTTTACTACCGCCCCCCAAGCCCAGTATTGAGGGGTTCTCCTCCCAACAGAAGATAATGTGGACTATATAAACTATCTGGAGTTGCAATCTTTTGTTCAAAGAAGGTATACTCAGAGTTAAAACCAATTCAAAGCAATGGCTGCATGGAAAATAGCGTCCATACACGCAACTCCCGACTTTGCATGCCTCAATAGCAGAGGGAGAGTTATCCCGCCTAGGAACGAAACTATTTGGGACCCAGTGGGCGACTATATTGATAATAGCTACATTCATAACGACGGTTCCCTCAAACCGGTGGTCTTTCGCACTCCCAAATCATTCGACAAATACAACGCCGCAATCACGGTGACTGGGGCATGCACCTTCCCCAGCTTATGGTGCGGGAAAAATTACATTATTCGAGCTCTTTTGGGGGACACCGAAGTCCTGGAAAGTGAGGAGACTCCCGTTCCAAGCGACGATACCATCAAAGTATCCAATTTCAATTTGATATTACCAAACTCCGATGCCGCCGCCAAAATACCGTTCCGGTTTTCCGGTGATTTTGCCTGGCAGATAACTTTGGCGAATGCTTCCGGTACAGATGCTCCTCGTATGTTACCAATCTTCAACTTCCCCTATTTTTTTGCTTGAGTATATCAAGAGTGGCACGTATAACGGTAATAAATTACGATATAATAATAAAAACTGACCAACGTTTGTAGCAACACCGTACACAGCAGAAAGAACGACGCGCCTGGAACTCTGCTGGTCTCGCTCTGCTGCTCCCAACGGCCCCCGGGTATCAACACCCAGCGCACCAAAAACCCGTGTCGACCTCAGCCCGGGCTACCCCATTGCGCTATTTCGTTTGTTCTCGCCCAATCCCACCGAGTTCTCATCCATATTACCAAGCTCCATCTTGGATTGGTACATTGAGCGAGCGATGAAAGTGATCTGGGACTGGCCGGACGCAAATGCCAAGCCCTTGTATGATGTTGTGGAGGGGGCATCGGGATATGGTATGAACATCCTCGGTGGTAGCTTTAACCTGGCTGCTTGGATGGAAAGAAAGTCCGACAAGATCAATTGCTACGACTTGGCAGGGATCAGCCAACTCGCATGCGCTATCCTCGTTGATGAAAGCGGCAATGAACTTTTAGACTCGCATTGGGTTTTCCACAATCCGCACGGCTACATCAATCCGGGACCGTTATACGGATGGAACAAGGTGCAGGATAATCTAAATCAAATGGAGTGCAACAACCCATTCTGGAAGGGTGAAGATAATTGTAAGCATCACTATGCCTTCCCAAGATCCAGGATTCTCTGATCGTATTATGTACTGATGAATTGCCAACGAAAGACCCCAAGCCAGATGCGCCGCGGTTTGACAGGGAGAGATCACGATTCAATTATCACGCCTGGGTCGAGATTAACCCCGGCCGAAAAGTACTCGATGCGTGTCACCCCTTGATTGCTAACCCCAATCCCGACGCTGGGACCCGCGGTCGGGAGGATTACCTCGTAGCCGCTCTTGATGATGAGCTAAAGCCGCGAGGCAATGCGACGACCAAAGAGGGAGACAATGACGGCAATTGCAGTCTGTCCCCCTCCCCCCACCAAGCCCCCCTCTCTGCCCCAAAGCAACCTCGAAATGAAGTCATTGCTGACGATGCCCATCAAATGGGGAAAAAAAAAAGCCCATAACCTGGACTCTATTGGAGAAACCCGGATAGGAGTTACGGATGCCAGGGGCCTTTCAGTACAAAGCCCGCTAAGTGCTTATCCAGTGAAGGGCCAGAGGGACACCCCCGTAACCATGCCCGAGAAATTTTCTCTATCGCACGAAATTTCCCCTACCACTGAGGCCCCCGCTCGCTATACCCTCGATGCCCGCCGCACGTTTCCGTTTACCGAAGCGCTCCTAACACACCAACCGACAAGCACATCCCCCAACACCAGCATGACGAGTCCAACAGTGGATTTTGCACGCTCTGAGGCACATAACCCCGATAACTCTAAGTTCGTTGTGGAGGATTTCTTGGATTTGATTCCTACGATACCAGAATCGCTGAAAGCTAGTCTCAGCGAGACGCTTGAACGTGGAAGATCTTCCAAACCGTTCGATCATTACTTCAACACTGCCCGCGTCCATCCCCAAGACCTCGTCCCGCTTTTGTCGTCCAGATCTACCTTGGAGCACCGATGCACAAGCATATCCCTCAATCCTAATACAACACGACTTGAAATAAGCTTTGAGTACCCTGGGCCAGAGAATGTCGATGTCCTTCATTTGACAATCGATGTCTTCAGCTCCTTCGATCAGGCCATCTGTGCTCTGGTATCGCACCTACTTTCCTTTCAGGTAGAGGACCTGCAGTCCATCATTAAACCACTTGACAACACGCTTGGGAATTTCTCCTACAAAACTACAGACTCCATTTTCTGGGTCCGGGGCAACCAGAAAATAGAAGTGCAGCAAGCTAAGAAGGACCCCTTCGCTACTCCCGGAGCTTCTATTATGTCCGAAATCGCCACGAGACTTGATAGCTACCTCGACTCCGCCGATCATCACGATACTAGTGCCCCTGAGGTCTCCTTCGACGACGCAAATTTTAAGGCTCATATCCATCGCGGGGAAAGTTTCACTATCCCAGTGCAAAGTAGTAGCACTCTCTTGGAAACAAAACAAGCTTTTTGCGATGACCCCAACATCCTCCTACCCCTCGGGGAGGCTCACGAAGGAGAGGACTTGGAGTTTTTTGCCTTGGATTCTGGGAAAACAGAAGTTCAGATTTGCGTGGCGGATGCGGCCACGTTGAGACCAGGAATCGTGACCTTTGAGTTGGAGGTGGAGTCTGACGCTGATTCTGCCGGTGGGGAGATCTAGAACCTGATACTGTGATGGAATTTTGTTGATATGGAGACTGAACCGCGTGCGATTTTATTGGAGGAGTTACTGGATATCTGTTATTCGCTTGGCTTTTTCTCCTGTGTTATTTCTTTTTCAAGTAGTTTATGCAATGAAACAAAGCAAAGTCAACTATTAAACATTTTTTTTGTGGTTAGTGAGTCCACAAGACATGATATCTCATAAATTTGTCCAAATACCACGTCCCGAGAGCCGTGTTTTTCTATTTTTCGCTTAGTTAATTTTTATGTGGTATGGTAAAGGAACGGAAAGGAGGAGATAGGTTTTCATACGCCATTGTTGTAAGACTACACCTCAACCACCGTTTCGAATAGTGTGTGTTCTCTTCATAGACGATTCACTAAGATATTCCGAATATAAAAAAAAAAAAAAAAAAAATCAGTAATCTTCACGTCGACCAAGTAGGTGCTACGTGCGAGATATGTCGTGTTGTTCTTGGTTTTTTGCCTTTATTCTTTCTCGTTCAAGTGCTATCCAATTGTTCGAAATGTAACACTTCTCACCAGAAACAGTACCAGAATGGCAGTATTCGCTCCGTGAGTAGTATGCGTCCCCGATTCTTGAACGACTACAAATTAAACCTCGAATCCAGCAACCCAACGTAATTACCAGCTTGATGCACGGAAAAGACGTTATATGTGTTGCACCAACGGGCTTTGGGAAAACATTTATTTTCAAGTCTATTCCGGCAGTAAAAAGAAAAACAATTCGCACTACCACCCCTCCCCCCACCGACCCACACGAAGGACAAGCTGAGAAATTGAATGCTTGTGGTTTTTAATCATGCAATTTTTCCGAAAAAACAATTTCCACAGGACTTTTGGTTCAGATTAAAATCATGGAATTTTCATGCCTTTTTTTTGGTCGCGAAATGGCAATTTCGGAGAGGATGAAAGAAATTTTCAAATTGGGCGGTTTTAATTAAAAGTTCAGCCTTGTGTCTATTGATGAAAGCCAATGTAATAGACAAATAGTAAGTACATTTATTGTCTTGTTATTTAATCTTTGTGCAGTCCAAAAGTAATTGTAAATTTGTAAAAAAAAAAAAAAAAAAAAAAAAAAAATTAGTCCTGCTGAATTTCGATTGAAATATGGAGAACTCGATAGCCTTCGCCATTGGATACCTTCACGCATTCCTTTTCTAGTTACCTCAGCCACTATCGTAGCTTCGATCCTTAAAATATTGCAAAAGTTAGTCACTGGTAGAATAATAGAGTTTGATACTGACCCTGGGAATTGAACTCACCATAGACCGAATTAGTACCGAGAGATATGCAGTACGCCGAATCAGTGGTTGAGGTGCATCCCGTTTCCACTTTTGATAAAAAAGGCCCCTGTGTCTACTAAGGGGTTAATTCACATGAGAGCCAAAGGTCGCCCGAAATGATCCCTTATTACCAAGGATGGTCCTCCTTCACCCCACGATCCGAACCCGAAAGGGCGGGGGGGGTAAATGTATTTTGCTCTGGAAGGGGGTTCACCGTTGCTACCACGATAGCATACCCCAAATTTAGCAGTGAGAAGGAACCAATGCTCATCTCAATTTGCTCAGTCTTCTTTCAATAAAGGAAACCTTTATGTATAATGCCACTCGCTTGCTAAAATACCACTCTTTACTAGACCAAAAAGGATATAGTCCTAGTCAAAAATAAAATAGAACAAAATTCTGACACTAGTTCCGAAACAGAGATTATAATGTCACTTTCTACAAAGCCAAAAGAATAGAGGCACACGCTCCGTGCTCTGTATACTCGGATCTACACTATGTAGTTGAGCGAGAAGTGAATAGCGACCGTGACTTTGCTTCTGAACGCAACAATTTCTCGCTGCTATCACACGAAAAATCGAAAACAATATGTCCGCTATCGTTTCCAAGACGTTTGTTTGTGTTAGTAATCGCTTCGTGACAGGGATGTTTGGCAGTTGCTTCCCGCAGCAAGCGCCAACAACTACGCACTTCATTCTCCTTCGAGGGCTGTGAAGGGAAATGAAATGAGCAATCAACGACACGATTAACTATAACTCGTTTCGGATCCGGTTTTCCGATGCGGTATTTACGTTTTAGCAGAAATTGAGCGGTCTTCCAGTGCAATATGAAGAGCAGTGGGGGTATCAAAACATTGGTAGCGGACATGTTTTGGATTTTACGTGGGATCGCAACGGGAAATTTTTTGCGAAGCAAAGTCACGGTCACCATTCAATTCTCACTAAACTAAATAGTACAAGTCCGAATACAAAGCATGAAGTGCGTACCTCCATTCATTTTGGTTTGACGGAGAGTGGTATTACAGAAAAAGTGGCTTATAATCTCTATTTTGGAAATCACAATCTCTTTTGTTTATCTCAATTTCGACCCAGACTATATTATTTTTAGCAAAAGTGGCATTTTAGAAAGCTATGATTATACTGTAAAGGTTCTCTTTTGAATAACCTTTGCTGGTCTTGTGGCAGCGGCGCCAGCAGCCCTTCGATATTCTAGGGCTACTCGTAAGGCGCTAGGTGCTACTTTTTCTGTCTTACGTTATTCTTGTTTACAATGTACATGTACCAGCTGAGCCGTGTACGTATGTGTGGTGGGGCACATCTTTAACCAGAGGACAACGCGACATCCATTTTGCTTACGTTGCACCATGCAATTACCCCTGTCGCTCACCTTTCCTTGGCGCCAAGGGAATAATTTGTGTGTAAGCTTAGCAAAGAAGTTCATGTAACCGACATTCATTCTGCCCTACACAAAAAGTAGCTGGACATTTTACCTTTTAGCTAAACGAGGAAAAGGAATTTTTAAATTTTGAATACGTAGAATGAAAAAGGAGAAGCGAAAAAAGCGTCCTACGTTGTAAAAATTTTCTATCCAACGTTGTTGTCGGTTGCTGAAAAGGCTGGAAGTTGAAGGTCAAAATTAATGGTACACTACCCTGGTTAAAGGTGTCACCACCACATCAAATACCAGCGCTAGCAAAACATAGCGGCTTACATTTAAGTATGTATCAAATACCAGCGTGAGCAAAACTCACCAGCTGAGATATGTGGGTACGTGTTCTCTACTTACCTTAGCTGGTATGTTTCGTTAGCACTGGTATTTGGAGGTGCTGCACGCTAAATGCTGCTATCCGAAAGGTTTTCTCGTGATTCATATGAAACCTCGACCCCAGGCACTCGCCATACCGGTTTTCTCATCCAGCCAAAGCCTGATTCGTAATGTCCCTGCTATGCATTCGTTCACCTAGACGAAATGCGTCACCGCAGACGGGAACCCCAAGGTTGTTCTCGCAGGATGAGTCGAGTACGGCATTTGCGTTGAATTGATACCGTGCCGTCCCTATCAATGGAGGCATTGGAAGATGTTCATTGCTCACTTTAGAATCGCCGAGGTGCTCATGTGCGTTCGCCTTGATAATTGGCCATGCGAGTCCTGTTTCAATTGATATTGCGGTACGAGAGAGCGTGAACATTGAAGTGTGTAATGCCGTGATCGTCACCGAGTCTGTAGATCTGGTGAGCACCACATTGACTTTCAGCTGAAATAGAGAAAAGGTTTATAATGCCAGCGAAAATCGTGCAGCACTTTAAAATATCAGCGCTAAATTAGTTACTCCATCACTATCGTGTGAAACATGTATCATATGTATCTTTGTATGCGAGACTAGAGTATACATGCAGCGCAGCCTCAACGCGTAGTTTCAGCCACGAAAATACAGGAATGTTTGCGACTAAACTGTTTTTTTACTGGTGAGTCAAAATAATGAAAACAAGAAAACATGTAGTTGTACATATACATTCAAAACAGACATACCGACATATATTAAAAAAATTAAAAGTTAAAAATTAAAATAATAAAAACGCAGAAAAACGGCCGCGTGTTTATTGTCGACTTGGCAAGTCGCACATGTTCGTGTGGGCACTATCAAGAAAACGGTATTCTATGTGGACATGCGCTTAAGCAATATACGAAATCCGTGGGCGACCGGAAGACTACCTACCTGATGTATTTTCTATTACGACATGGCGTAATACATACATCGAGAATTTTCGGCCCGTCTCGCTATCTAATCTCGATGATTTCGTCCTCCCTCCCTCGGACCGTAACGCGTACGAAAATAATCAACAACCGGAACAGCAAGGCATACCTGTTTGCAACCCCCTTAGTCGACAACGAGCTCCAGCAGGGCGACCAAAACGCGCCCGTATTACTTCCGGACAGAGACAGAACCGTGCCGCAGCAGCGCGAGCAGCGTTAGGCGGATTGCCTATCCCCCAGCATACACAAACGTGCAGTGCCTGCGGTGACTATGGACATAACCGACGGACTTGTCCATCGTTCCGAGTCTAGAAAAATCCCCTTTTTTTTCTATTTTTGTTAAATATATTTGTTGTTTTGTTACTGTTTCGTTGTTATTTTGTTTTTTGTGTTTTTGATTCATTATTTTTGATTCTTTATTCTTTATTCTTTTTTTTTTTTTTTTTTTTTTTAC
>JABYPW010001765.1:0-13799 GCA_016880775.1 Phymatotrichopsis omnivora
AAAAAAAAAAAAAAAAAAAAAAAAAAAAAAAAAAAAAAAAAAAAAAAAAAAAAAAAAAAAAAAAAAAAAAAAAAAAAAAAAAAAAAAAAAAAAAAGCTGGAAAAAATAAAGTAAAAAAAAAAGAAGAAAAAAAAAAAGATTAATATGGCATTGCATTCCCTCTAGTGGCAATCACCCCTTTCTGTACTTTCCCAAAGCGATTTAAATGCCAAGAACCGGGACATCGCACTCAATTAAGAGTCTATGACATAGGTTCAGAGGCTCCCTGGCAATCACCCCTTCTAACCTATATAGCATACTTCTAATCAAACTTTTAAACTGGTGCACTGATATCTAATTGTATGTATTCTTTAAAATAATTGTGAATGTTTCTAAAAATCAGATATTCTTCCAAACACCTCACATAATTCTATTTCCATATCTCCCTACAATGCCTCAATGAGGTTCAATCATGAGATTGGGGTAGCCAAGGGAGAATTTCAATGTTGTTTCTCTCCTTATAACTAATTGACCATTTTTGGTACATAGGTACACCATCTGCGACTACTTGCATCCACCTATACTACTTGCAAGTGCGATGCCAGAACAAGATAAGTAGTGGATCAAGGATATTCTGCATATACATACTAGAGTTAACTTTTGTACCTGCTAGGATAAGATATAACTCTGATTCTAGCATTCTGCAGAATACACCCTATATCATGATACTTTTCTTCACAGAATCCTATTTTTGATTATATAATCAAGATGAAATTGTTTATCTAGATAACAAATAACCCATGGTCCATGGCTGAACCTAGCAGTATTGAATGTAGATTTATTAGTCTATACCATACATAAATATTTGTTATAAGTCCAGTGCAGTCTTTCCTCACACTATTTGATGCATTTGATTTTGTTTGCTTCATGTATACCAAATTTAATAATATTTATTTTAGTATGTAAATATTTAGAAAATTATAATATTTGCTTACTTCTTTCAGGGTACCCTCTTGTAGTATCCTATTGATCCTATTATGTCCCTAGAGCTATATGAAGGTTACCCTGATAGTGCTTACTGAGTATTGCTCCTATATATGTGACTAAGTCTTTGTCCTTAATTGGATATACATACTCTGTCCATATAATAGTGACCAAAGGAAAAGAAGAAGGTATTATGTCCCTAGATTATATAGATATAGTAATTGTATCCCATCTCTTGTATAATATCCTCCTAAATTATTTACCAAGTTTTTTATCCCTAGTGATGAAGAGAACTAACCTTTGCATCTCTTCATTATTAAAAATTATTGGATGTCTAGAACATTTTCTATTTGAAGGGGTTCTAGTTACTTTTACTTATGTATATATTGCTTTCTAGATTTGTAAATTGATTCTCATAAGATTTCTAATCTCTTTCCATTTCAATTTTATATTATCATATAATACAATAATTTGTATATAGTCATTATAAGTTATTTCTTTCCTGTGTGTATTTTATAGAAAGTAGTTAGCACATGTTCCTTTTTGCTTTATGATCATGGATAATGTGTTAAAATTACAGAAAATTCTTTATTTTACTGATATATTAGGTAAGAAAACTACCAATAGTATTTATTATATAGATCTCCAATTAGGATCTACCCTCAATCCTAACATATCAGTAACCCTATACCTCAATGCATGATAAAAATGAAATCAACATATAATTAAACAATTTAACAAACAATTACTCACCTCATCAAAACCCATTACCATATCTTATATACTATATCTTATAGGACTTTATACTACATCTTATAATAATCTTATTAATTATATATTTTCCTACCATCTATTACTTTTTCTTACACTACTATTAGTTTTGATAGTAGCTAGGGATATAGCAAAACTATAGTTAGGATATTCCTAGATTAAGTTATATTATGTACCTTTAAAGCCTACTAAAGTTATCTATATTAACAAACTATCTAGTATATTTACTACTATAATAGTCCCTCTAGGTTAAGACTATTCCTTGAGTATTTATTATAGCTAAAGTAGTTACTATAAATGATATTTAAATATTCCTATATAAGGTTAATAATATATACCTGAATTCTATAACCTAGAGTTTAATTGATAATTTTCTATAGGCCTAGTCTAGTATAGAAGTAGACTTATAACTCAACCTAGACTAATTTAGATGGGTTCACCTGAACTATTTTGTATAGCTTATCCTGTATCCCTAAAAGTACCTAGTAGTTAAGAATTTTAGTATGTAAAATCTAATTATTCCTATATAAATTTAGGTTAGCAATTAACTAATATTGCTTGCTAGAAGTTTAGAATAGGATATATTTTTTGGGTGATATATATATCACTCAAAAAATAAAGCCTATAGTATATCTATTACAAACACTAATTTTATAGTAGCATTACCTAAACTATAAAAGGGCTATACCTGATATTCATATAAGGCTTACATGAGTTAGTATAGTATAGTATAGCATAATAGAGGCTTTAATAAACTTGTTTAAAGTTAACATAATAGTTATGATATGATTAACTATATAGGCAATATACAAGTATTATTAAAGATTGAATAGGAGGTTAAACCTATGATTATCATAGGTAATCTTTACTAAGTCTATAATTAGTTGTACTACCTTAGAATGAAACTGAAAGAGACACTTGTATGAAATTGCTTCTATAAGGTTCAAACATTGTCATTCCTTATATGACCTAATATACAAACTGGTGTATTTAAGGAGGTAGAGGATAGGTAGGCTTAATAAAGCCCTTCTTAGCAGTATCTTTATCTTCAATACTATAGGCTTGATGAATCCTACCTCAGTAGTATCTATATCTCTGATACTGTAGAGTTAATGAAGCCTATCTTAGTGGTATCTCTATCTCTAATACTGTAGGCACCTTAGCAGTATCTTCATTTTAGGTACTATATACTTGACAAAGCCCTCCTCAGTAGTATATTCATCTCTGATACTATAGGCTTAATAAATCCTACCTTAGCAGTATCTCTATCTTTATAGGCTTGATGAAGCCTACCTTAGGGATATCTCCATCTCTAATACCATAGGCTTGATGAAGCCAACCTTAGTAGTATCTCTATCTCTAGTACCATGGGCTTAATGAAGCCTACCTTAGTAGTATCTCTATCTCCAATACTGTGGGCTTGATAAAGCCTACCTCAGTGGTATCTTATACCCTGATACCATGGGCTTAACAAAGCCCCCCTTAGTAGTATCTTCATCTTTAATACTATAGGCTTAACAAAGACCTTCTCAGGAGTATCTTTATCTCTAATACTATAAGCTTAGCGAAGCATTCCTTAAAGGTATATTCATCTCTATTACTATAGGTATAACTTAGGCTACCTCTATGATATCCTTATTATGATCAACAAAGCTCATCATGAGCATCACTAATCCTTAGACTTAATGAAGTAAGATATATGCTACTTATTATATTTGTTGTATTACCAAAGCCTATCAACTCTATTACTACCTTCTAGTGGTAACTAGCTTTGTATAGGGAAAACTATACCTATTGTACAGTAATTTACCTCTCTTCTATTGTCTTAGTTATCTTTATGATAGATTGAAGGAATGAGTAATATTATAGTATATGTCTGTAAGGTGTTGTGAAGATTCAGTAAAGTGTAAGTACCACTCAACAAAGAATGTATTACTCAGTAAACTTAGATATCTCAACTGTTCTAAGTCTGGATCAACAAATACACTTTCCTAAGATGAGAGTAAGAAGATAGAACAAAGTTTGAGAGTAAGAATGAAAATATTCTTAAGGCTTATAGCTAGTCTGTAGACTGAAGAAAGAAGGAAGGAAAAAACATAGACCTGACTTTACTGATATTCCTGATTACTGTTAATTTATATCCCATTTCCTCCAACAGGGAATTTACACTTAATTAAAAGCAAGAACATAACCGGTGAAAACAGGATGGTCCTCCACTGACTTGTACTAAAAAATACAAGAAGCGAATACAAAGAAAGGAAGAAAAAGCAGAAAAAAGAAAGCATAAAGAGTTAGAAAAGAAAGGAAATGAGAAAAGGAATAATCATAAAAGACTGTAAGGAAAATTATCACTCTTGTCTCCTCCTCTTTCTGCTATCAATACTATTAGAGGTGATGGTAGTGGGTACGGTGGCTTTCCAAGTCTATGTTCAACGAGTTTTGTCTAGATATCTAGCTTTTTATACAGGAGTTGTTTAGTAGACAGGCTATTAGCAAGGGGTCTCTAATCATTTTAGGTTTTACATTCTTGTAGATAGTGCTTAATACTTTATAGTTCTCTATAGAGGCATATGTTCTATTCTCGTTTGTAGTAGAGGAGGTTGGGAACATAGGTATGACCAGTTTAGAATTAGAATAATCTAGCAGCTGCGTATTTTTCTAATATAGTGTATGGGTCTCCTCTCTTAGGGATAGGCTTTCCTGTGTACTCTTCAAATTGTTTCTATAGTTGTACTTGTATTTTTGTGTATATGACTGATCTGGTGATGGTTTTCTTTTTGATAGTACCTTTCTCGGCTTTCAGTTCTAGTTTTTTAGACTTCACTTTTGCTATTTGGTCTGCTTTTTCATTATCTTCAATGCCTTAATAGGCCGGGACCTAGTGTAGGGTTGCTGGGATGTTCTTATGCTAGAGACATGTATTTACTTAGAATATTTCCTTTGCAACATATTGTGTTGGGCTAGGGTATGGGTTTGCTACCACTATGATTGCTACTTAGCTATCAGTGTACACTAATACTGAGGTGAAAGAGCAGGAGTTGGTGAGTTTTTCAGCAAGCTTGAAGGTTTCCAGAATTTCATCTAGTTCTCTATCGAAGACCTGGACTCTGCTTCCTAGAGATTTTGATTTTCCGCTAATCTACCAGTTGTTGAGTTATGCCACTACTGCATTTCTGACTTGGTTATGTTTACCTATTTTAGAGGCATCAGTGTAGAGAATCAGGTAGTGTATTAGGTGTTCCTTAGGGTATTCTTTCAGGGCTGTTTCTTTGTTTTTCATTTCTGCTACCCTTGGTCATCCTTTTGTTGCAATTGGCTATGGTCTTTTAGGGGGGAGGGAGTTTGTACCTTGATATCGTATTGGTTCTGATATTGTCTTTTATAGTATTAAGTATTGCATCTAGTTGTAGCATCCTTTTCCTTGAATGTTGGCCTTTTTCCTCTGCTCTCTATAATAGGGCCTTTAGTGATTTGGGTCTGTTTTTGTTTCTTTCTAGCATTGGGAGGAGTCTCAGGTAGTTGTGGTATTCCAGGCTACTGGTAAGAAGTCTTGCAATGTAGTTGCACTGGTACCTTCTGATCTAAAGTTTGGTAGGCTAGATTCTAGCTTCAATCATGGCTTTTTTATTGCTAGTGCTTCTGAACATTCTGCATACCTATTTGATGCTAGCTGCTATAGGGGCCTCTAGCATCTTATTGCCCTTTTCAGTAATATTGAAGGGGTGGAAGTTGTCTGCTCTATATAGGAGAGAGGGGAGGATGACTACTCAGACCAGTTTAAGAGCTATGGCTAGGTTTAGTCCTTTTCCTCCTGAGGTGAACCTTAATATTCTTCCTAGGGCTGCTTGCATGCTTCTAATTCTGTGTTGGCAGTGGTGGAGGATTCCTTCTTTTTCATGTAGGATGATGCCTAGGTATCTGACCATAGGCCTATGCTCAAACAACTGTCCTTGGATCTTGATCGGTGGGGGTTTTTCTATTCCCAGGGATACGTGCTGGAATTTGGTTTTTCCCTCTAAGAGTGATAGCTTTAGCTGGTATAACCTGGATTGTAGTTCACTCTGGCAGAATCTCTCTATCTTCCTTACATTTTCCTCTAGTGAATCTCCTTGTACCATAATACACAGGTTATCTACGTATATATAACTCTTTAGTGCCCTGCTATCTCTTGTTATTCTTGCTATATATATGTTGAAGAGGAGTAGGGAGATGGGCGATCCTTATAGTACTCCTGTTTTGACCACTGTATACCTCAAGATGGACCCTCTATCTGAGAAGGTGAGCTTGTAGTTGCTAAGGAATGATGCTACCCAGTGCCAGATAAATGTTGGGGTGTTTCCTTACTCTAGGGTTTTTAGGAGCTCTTTGTAGTCAACCCTGTCGAAACCTTTTTCTAGGTCAATGAATAGTATTATGACCTTTTTACCCCTATTTTTTACATCTCTGATATTGTGCTTTAGGGCATTGACTGTATCTATAGTGGATCTACCAGGGAGGGCTCTATATTGGTTTAAGGTGATCATGTTATTGTCGATGGTGTATTAGGCTAGTCTGTTGGCTACTATTTTCTCTAGCATTTTTGCTAGGTATTAATCAGGAAGATGCACCTATAGGTATTCAGGTCATCATAGCTCAGTTTTTTGGTTTAGGGATCACTATCCCTAAGGTCTTTTTGAAGCTGCTAGGGTGTACTCTATGTTTTAAAAGTAGGTTAAAGAGGTCAGGAAGGATTTTCAGGTTGACTTTATGGAGGCTCTTCTAGAGGTTGTATTGGATTTTGTCTAGGCCCAGTATAGTTATATTCACTATTTTCTTTATGCTGTACTTCATTTCCTTAGGTGTTATGCTTTCCATGTTCTCAGGGTTCTTTAGTGGTGGTAGCAGGCTTTTTCTTATGGGGTTGGGAAATAGTAATCGATGAGTACCTGAGCCTTTTGGTCTAGGGTTTCTGCTCCTCTGATTGGGGGGAGGGGGTAGTCTCTTACTAGCCTTATATATTTAAGCACTGTCTATAGGTCTTTTTGGTTAACTTCTATGAGGAACTTGTTCTAGTATTCTTTTTTAGTGTCATGGAGCAGTTTTCTAAATTCTTTTTTCTTTCTAGTGTAGGATTCTTAGGCTGGTTCTAAGCTGTGGTTTGCCTTGGCCTTGTATCTTACTTGGGTTATTGTTTTTCAGGTTTAGGAGAGCTCCTTTATCTACTAGGCTTTTGATTTGCCTGTTATTATTCTAGTTATGATGGCCTTGTTCTTTTACATAGTCTGTACTAAGTTTGGTTTGTTTGTTTCTAGCTATCTATCTAGGTTTTCAGTATTGTATGGTGTTGGCTTCCAGTTTTCAAGGTTTTCTTTTATTTTGTCCTAGTCTGCTTTAGCATAATCTAGGCAGACTTTTTTCTAGTTTGGTATACCTAGCTTTAAGAGGGTGATAGCTACTACTTCATGGTTGCTATTAGTTTGGTAGGTGTATAGGCAGATTTGCTAGTCGACTTCCTATTTTATTACCCTATGAGAGAGGAGGGTAAGGTCTATAGTTGTGTTTCTTTAGTTTTGCTTACGGTTACCTATTCTTGTAGGCTGATCAGGTTTGTTGAGGAGGTAGTACCCTTATCTATAGGCTTTTTCTGCTATTGGTTCTGCTCTTTCAGTTTTGTGTTAGTCTGTTGTACCCCACTATAGGTAGTAGAGGTTGAGATCTCCTAGGATAAGGTTTTTGTTGTTCATGAAGATAGGATCCCAGTCTTGGTCTTATTTTTTATCGGCTAGGGGCAGGTAGACATTGGTTATATCTAGGTAGTTGTGTTTATTAATGAAGAGTCTGACCACCTATTCATCTCTATTTTTGTTTCTAACTAGGTAGGGGTTAAGTAGGGATGCTTTGCTACTGTAGAGTGCTACTCTAGATCTGGTCATAGTACTAGGGTAAAAATGATAGAAGCTCCCATAGGCTATGGGTGCATTATTGAAAGTCAGTGGTTTTTAGATGGTGATTATATTAGCCTTGTTGTGACAGATCACCCTATATAGTTCATATATGACTTGGTAAGGATACCTTAGGCACGCTTCGCAAATGCTACTGAGTAAACTCAGATATCTTAGCTAAACAAAAGCTCAACTAGAAGATATCATTCCTATGACAAATAGGGTGGACTTCAAGTGTAGAAGATGAGAAAGATGAATATATTCTTTAAGGCTCGAAGATAACTCAAAGGCTCTCACAATAGTGATCGCAGAGAAGACAAGGTAGCTATGTGCTAAATAAGGACGGAAGGAAAGACAACAAGGCAAGAACACCTGGGTGCTTATATATCCAATCCTTCACCTAAGCTGACAAAGAGATGACAAAGGTAATAGAAATACAAAGAACTAAGACCTATTCTAGACCATCTCCTGATTCCTAATCGCCGAAGCCTATAGAAGAGTCTGAAAAGGACAGGACGCGATTAGTACTCGATTTGACTATGATCGCCTATCACACTCTCGGGCCTCACTCCCAATTTGTGATAGTCTCTCACAATATGAGTCTGATCGCCTGATCATGACCTCATGGCTGACTAGGCCAATGTCGTGTCATACTGATAGCCAAACACATAGTAACTGTAGGGCTGACTTCCTATGCTTAGTCAAGGCAAACAGCAAAGCCACACCATGCCATGCCATGCTACAAGGTCATGTGATAGAGGATCATCTCCAGAGCACTTAATACAATAGTGAAGGGTAGAGACAGCATACTCACATGTTGATAATCTAAGCATAACCTCCATTATAGTGTATCGTCCTGGTACCTTGACGCTGACCACTACCGGTATTCATAATACTATGCCCCTTCTAAGGCGTATGGTCCCCATACATATAGGAGTTACCTTTTTGTCAATTCTCTATCTTTCCCTGAGAGCAACTAGGACAACAGGATAGCTTCCTGCAGCCTATAGGGGGAGATCATCCTAACTCGATGGAGCTTAAAGGGGACTCAGGATCATGCGATGGACACACTGGTGTCACCCCACTGCATTAAAGGGAAACCAACTGTGGAGGAAAGAGCAACTATACATACCTCAATTCCTCCATCTTCCCTTATGTGGTAGAGCCTCCTCTGACTCAGTGGCTTAGCGCTCTACCTCTGGATGGGCCTGTCAAAAGGTCATGAGAGTATCGATGGGTTCGCTGTTGACTAGCAGTGACTCCAAGGGTTCTCAACTACCCTTATCATGAGAATATCCTTCCCACAACACCAAATATTCCACCCACTTAGTTTTCCAGTTATTCTGAACTTTGGCGATTTCAGAAACAAAGAAGTAATTCTCACCCTCCTTAATCTCAGGGGCAGGAGGTAGGTGGATTGGGAACTGACAAGAAACATAGTAGGGTTCCAGTTTTGAGATATAGAAAACAGGATATATCTTCCAAGAAAACGGAAGTTTAAGTTTGTAGGCCTGAGGCCCTATACGTTTGATTACCTCAAAGGGGCCTGCAAACTTGGTGTCTAGCTTGCAGGAGGGTCATGAAGGGGTGATATTATCTCGCTTAAGGAGGACGCGGTCTCCAGGCTTGAAGGCCAGGAAGGTATGGTGAGACTTGTCATACTACGCAACTATCTTATGTTGAGCTGTGAAAAGATGTTGCTGGATGGTGGTCCATTCTCGAGTCAGGGCCTCACTTCCCCGATAGGCAGAGACTGTTTGGACTACGTCAAGCGAGGGGTGATATCCAAAATTGGCGAAGAAAGGGGACACCCTGGTGGAGGACGACTTGGCATTATTATATGCAAATTCTGCTAGGGTGAGAAAGAAAACCCAATTGGATTACTCAAAGTTGACATAGGCATGGAGGTAAGCTTCCAGGACCTGGTTCAGCTGTTCAGTTTGCCTGTCTATTTGGGGGTGAGCAGCAGTGCTCTTTGACAAGTGAACCTGGGGATTTTCCATCACATGACCCCAAAAGGATTTAAACTTAAGGTCACAGTCGGAGATGATATTGGCGGGAAGTCCATGGTATCTCTAAATCTCACAGACAAAGACATTGGCGAGGTGACTAGAGTTGACATTAGGGCTAAGAGGGATAAAGTGCGCTATCTTGGAGAAACGATCAACAATCACCTACACTTGGGTAAAGCCATCAGAAGGAGGGAGGTCCATCACGAAGTCCATGGAGATCGATTCCCACAGCCTATAGGGTATCTCCAATGGAAGCAATTGCCCATAGGCCTTGTGTCAGTAGGCTTTATTCTGTTGGCACTGGTCGCACACAGAAATATACTTGGATATATCCTACCTTTGATGTAGCCAGTAGAAGTCTTTGTCGATAAGATCAAAGGTCTTATTTCAGCCTAAGTGGCCTGCCATAGGGTGATCGTGCCTGGACTTGAGAACCTCAGTGCGAAGAGATGGGGGTACATACCACAAACCATTCTATATTAGAAGGCTGTTATGGACACCATAGGGTTCCTGTGGCAAGCTCATAACGCGTTGGTATTCAGGGTCAGTAGTAACAGCTTCTCTCAAGGCTTGATAAAAGGAAGGATTGAGCGAGGTGTAACTTTTCTCAATCGCTGCAATATACTGTCTTTTCTTGAGGAAGAGAAGACCGAGCTTAGGTGCCCCCTCCGTAGGGACGTGGTCCCTACATCTGCTCAAAGCATCAGCTACGTCATTGGACTTACCTGGCTGATACACTATCTGGAAATCAATGGTGCCCAATTTCTCCATCCACTGGGCCTATCTCCTAGAGAGGAGCTGAGTGGTCGCAAAGTACTCCAGGTTCTTATGGTCCATTACCACCAGCACTGGATAAGCCATTCCCTCACACTAATGTCTCCACTGCATATAAAGGCAGTTAAACACTGCAAGCATTTCCTTGTCATATATCTTATAGTTCCACTCTGTGGGTTCAAGTTTGTGAGAGTAGAAAGCCAATGGGCAGATAGAGCCATCAGGAAACTGGTGCGACAGCACGCCCCTAAGGGCAAAGTCACTGGTATCGGTTTCAGCTTGAAGGGGGATTTGAGAATCATGGTGGACAAGGATGGGCACAGAGGTAAAGAGGGCCTTGAGGGAGTTAAAGTAAGATTACTGCAGAGACCCCCAGGTACTGGGCTGGTCTTGCTTGGTGAGGTTTGTCAGGGGCATCGCGATCTTTGAAAATCCTTATATGAAGACCCGATAAAAGTTAGTGAGGCCTAGGAAAGAATAGACATCTTGAACCATAGTGGGAGTTGGCTAATCTCAGATGGCTTGAATCCTATCCTCGGAAATGCTAATGCCCTTGTCGGAGATGATAAACCCAAGGAATTCCACCTTATGGACCACCCAGACACACTTGGCCGGCTTGAGTGCCAACTTGTAGTGGTCAAGGCGCTTGAGTACATCATGCACAAGGCAGTCATGTTCTTTCTTGGTCGTGGCATAGATCAGGATGTCATCCTAATAGATGAGGACACCTACATCAAGTAGGTCATTAAAGATCGTGTTTATCATTTCCTGGAAGACAGCTAGGGCATTGCAGAGACTACATAGCATCACTAAATACTTGTACTGGCCATAACAAGTGTGAAAGGAAGTTTTCCACTCATCACCCTCAGCGATGCGAATGAGGTTATAGCCATTTTTGAGGTCAAGCTTGGTGAACCACTTTGCATTACCAATCCAGTCTCTAAGTTCACCCATAGGGGGGAGAGGATAGCAGTTTCAAATAACAATTTTATTCAAACCCCAGTAGTCAATACAAAGGCAGAGGGAACCATCAGCCTTCTTTACAAACAGGATAGGAGCGCCTGCAGGAGACTTACAGGGTCTTCTCTTCCCCTCCTTGATCATCTGATCAAGCTACTTGCATAGGGCCAGGAGCTCAGTCTCAGACAGATGGTAAAGCGGGCCCTAGAGAGGAGTCGTTCCTTCCTTCAGATCAATTTTGCAATCCGATTCCCGATGGGGAGGGAGCGAAGAGGCTAGGCATTCAGAGAAGACAGCAGGATAGATCTATTCCTACCTGTCACCTTTAGAGGTCAAGGAGATGGAAGACCGCATGAAGAGCTCAGCAAAGCTGCATACTGGAGCTCTGGTCATGGTGGTACACCAATGATGGACAACTCATTCATTGACTGGGGTGTCCACCTACTTAAGTAGTCCACCACCGACAGCTCTGGAGTTGGCATAGAAGTTATTGTCCTTTATTAATTCAAATGCTAAGGCTATTTGGATGTTAGGTATCACAAGATGGTTCTTGCATTTGGAGGAGGGAAATCCTATGAGAATAGCCCAGTCATAATCGACCTGTGGTTCATGATCTTGGAACCACTTGACAGGAAGATAAATGTCCACATCATGAGGCATAGGGCCAATGTTGAAATCAATAAGTTCATGATGGTTGAGGACCTACATCTGAAGCTTAGGAGTATAGTACCACTCCTGATGACAGGAACCATCGTAGGCGAAGACGTTGACTGCCTGGGACCGCTTCTTCTTAGGGACAGGGAGCCGGTCAGAAATATAGGCACCTGTGGCTCTGTTGTCTAGCTTGGCTATAGCTGTAATCATATGTACTTGGGGACCCTCAACGGAATGGGTTTTCCAGCGCAGAGTGACTGGAACTGTAATGCACCTTTCCTGGGCAGGGCCTTCTTTGGAGGAAACGATGGTTGAAATGATGGCGGTAGCGAATACGTTTCCTGATCTCTCCCAGGAAACTCATGGCCAGAGATTGCTATACATCTTGTTCACAAGGAGGTTGTTCCTACAAGCAGGAGTTGGAAATGCAGTGGAGTCAAAATGGATAGTTGGTTGGATTGCAGTAAAGAGTGGTGGGCTACTATACAGCTAGCACATTTTGACCTGGAATAGGTCCTCCTCAGGCAGAACTTGCAAAAGAAAAGGAAAACACAACCTTTAATCAACACCTGTAAGAAAAGAAGGAAAATAATACATGAGGGTATCATAACAGTCGTAAGGACATTAGGTCATAACACATCACTCATGGGTATCATAAATTACATTAGCCTTAATGCTGGCAGGCCCACCTACCGAGAATACAACAATGGTTGCAAACACCAGCTCCTTAGTAAAAGAAAGGCACAAAGGAAATTTCAAACAATGGTCTTAAAGGAAATTTTGTCCAACAAATTCAATGCTTCAAACCAACTAGGTCTTCAAGGAAACAAAGAACAAAGGAAAATGGGAGAGGTGGTGTGGGATGCCACTTAGGAGAAAGGGGCTACTTATACCATGGGGATGTCATCCCCATCCTTCCAGTCATCTGGGAGGTCGACTACTCTTGCTGCAGATGTCTTTTGCTGCTTAGAGGAGGAGGAGTTCCTATCATCATCCACCTTGCGCTTAGCTGAGGTGGACGCAATCTTGACCGTGGAGATGGAGAATTTCCTCGTGGAATAACAGTCCTTAACATTATAGTGTTTGGACAAGCAGTGTAGATAGGCCTTGTTCTTCTTGTCCCACTCCTTCTCTTCCTTGTTGAGCTGAGGAAGTTTCCCCTTATCCTGGGAAGAGGACCCCGAGGGACACTTGTACAAGGTCTTTTTCAGCTTGTTAGAAGGAGCAGACTGGCCAGAGGTCTGCTTGGTCAGTTGTCCCTTATGGGATTCCTGGATAACCACCTAGGTATCTTCCATCACTAGGCCCACTTGCACCACACGAGATAGCCATTCAGCTGCTGGGGTCTCATAGGTGGTCTAGGCCACCATCGCCAGGCAGAGATCTTCCTTAAGGCTCCTCTCAACCCAAAACTTAAAGGACTCCTAGTCACCTTGAATGACCTGGTTTAGAGCCTCTATATGGTTGAGGTAGGAGATGATACCTTTGGTCTATTTTGCATTAATCATCTCCCTTATAGCCTAGGGTTTGGTGGCAAAGGCCCCGAAGTATGTCTTCATGGCCTCTGTAAAGTCATCCTATATGGTGGTCTGCTGGGTCCAGTGGTGAGCATTGGCTTGCCACCAGATCTACGCCGTACCTGTCATGTATGTAGACGTGAACCTGGTCTTGATCCAGTCATGGGGGACCGCATGGGCTTAGAGGGCAAGTAGTTCTCACATTGCTCGATACACTTCCTTATATC
>JABYPW010001766.1:0-13796 GCA_016880775.1 Phymatotrichopsis omnivora
GCGATTGAAAAAAAAAAAAAAAAAAAAAGAAAACCAAAGTTTTAGATTCTTTGTGTATAGTGACGACAACTACGCCTTCATGCCCATGCGAACGTACGATAGATAAATTGAGCATTGTAGAGGATTCAGCACATGCCTAATTCCTCGTAATTATAAATACGATTATGTTTCTGTTTTGTAGGAAATAAATGAACTACGTTTGGGGGAAATAATCGTTCGGAGGCGGAGACTACGGACAGTTTACGCGGAGGTGATGACGCATCCACCCGTCCACTTCAACTAGGGCTGTGTGAAGTAGTAGGCGGTAGGAGAAAGTTGTAGGATTTCGATTGGTTCTCTTTGGCTCGACCTAGTCCCTTCGGGTGTAGAGAACAGCCGGTGTTATTATCCTGGAAACATGGGAACGTGGTGGGTATGAGAGTTTTTATTTTTTTCCATTGAGCATCGAGTTTGCACTGAATTGGGGTAGATTGTTGCATTTAATTTTTACTTTTTTATTTGTACCTTTTTCATTTGTACCTTTTTTTTTTAGAGGGACGCGAATACAAAAGCCGAGAGCGTAGAGAAGAGAATTCTGCACAATGACTTTTATGGTAGGCCCTTGATAAGAAGTAGTTTATGCAAAGATTGGAAGCGGGAGCGTGGAGCAATGCCCTGAAAATGGAATTAGTTACCACGGGACAGAGTGGGGGAAACAGATTGGTTCGGTTAGGACGAATTCGGCGCAGATAACAGTGCATTCTAGGAAATCCTATTAAGCGTGAAGGTTACCGGAAGTCCCAAGCCGTTAATGATTGACTCTCAGCAACCCCATGCACCGCGCTCATGAATTACCAGAGATCGAGTGATATATCGTGATCGCTTTACGCGGTTAGCGGATCAGTTTTGGTGATTTTGAGGAAACAATCACCGGGAGTGGAGTTCAAAGCTTTCCCGAAACATTCCAGGCTCACAGAAAAAAAAAAGAAAAAGAAAAAAAATCAACGTGAATCCGCCACTGCCATATTCGACGGAAACGATGATTGGAGACAGAAATGATGAAATAACACTTACCCACGGCTCTTCGCTTGGCCCCGGAGAGGCTTGGGCGTCTAGGGCCTCTACTTTGATCCGCGGAGTCTCCGAGAAGGCCATTTCAAATGTTCCTGTTTGGCAGCAATTTTAAGTGTTCTTTCCGAAAGCAATGTAAATTATTGGTGGAAGTGGCTTATTGGATTAAACTACACTGTCAATATATAACCAAAAAAAATGAGAAACATAACACTAAAACCTCGGGATAGGCTACATTATGCATCGAAATTGTATAAATATCCTTATTTTCCTGCCACCGCATACAAAGTACTCGTATTTACGTAGGTGAATTAGTAACTTAAGAAGAAGTTAAATATGCCTGCCTGAGAAAATATCAGTGAGGGATGATGAAGGCCAATACAGTGTAAGCATTATCATTGACATTGTAAATAGTCATGGAAAAACACGGCATTACTAAAAACTGAAATCAGCTGAATGTGAAGAGGAATTCATTTTCCGTTGGAATTAATTTTATCTTCGGCAAGAGTAGGATTTTTCTCAAGAATTAGGGACGGCCGAGAAGGCGGTAAAATTATTATGAGGACACTTGCGTTTATATTCTTGACATTTCTAGTACCTCATAACCCAAGTTGATGACCTCTGCGAGTGACTCCTCACCCGGTTGATCAGTAAACGTGGTGTAGGGTGACCCCATTTCCCATTGAGCCTGATATACTCTCGACGCTTAGCGAAAATATGTCTCCCGTAGACAGTACAGCTCGAAAACACGGAAGAGCGTCGACCTACCCAAAAGCAAAGCGGGGAGAGTAGGATCCACAGCGTCAACCGCAGTGTCAGTGGGAGGAATATGCCTGTTTATCTGCAATACCGCTCGGGAAATTCAACATCGGACGCAGGAATCACAATTTCCCCCACCGGTGTAGGATGGGCCCACACGAATGCTGGCCGGGAGATTGTATGAAATATATCATAGCAAAGGCATGATAATCAAGGGAAATAAATGTGAGGAAAAGTATTTTTTTGTTTGAGGAGTTCCGAGTGATTTTCCATGATGGTAATTGTTCCGGCTACGATCTATTTCGACAAATCACTCGATGTATGAATCACCTTGTTGAACCGGACGCGAACAGTAGATGGAGAGAAAGAGAATAGCTTGTATTCTATTGCACCAAAACAAAGATGGCTTGAGAAACAAAAGAAAAGAGCCCGTATGGGCGAACGCCCGCGATACATATACCGGCGAGCGGAAAACCGAGTGAGAAACTGTGAAGCACGACAGATAAAAACAAAAATAACGCAAATACAAAAGACCGAGAATAAACCGAAAACCCGCCGATAACGGCGAATATCCCGAAATCCAATATTGACCCAAAAACACGAAAGGAAGGTAACAAAACGGAAAAAAAGGAGCGACGGTGGCGAAATCCGAACATAAAACGCTCACGCATGTTTATTCCAACACACACCTACGTAATTGGACTTCGAAAGTGCAATCAACATAACTTGGGGAAGATACACGGATGATCATCTTCCAATATGATACGAGATACCCTTGTTTATGGATCTTTATATCTAGAGGTTATTGATGCTATTAATTCCAAATGAAATAATGAGTTCATGGCGAAATCTTCCCCAGATGCACTGAAAATAGATGGAAAAAAGCTGAAGTAATTACCTCCTTACAGTAAGGAAACAGAAAAAGACATAATCACTCTATGATTCGGTTCACATGCCCTGTAATTTTATGTCAGCTGCACCGGCTACATTCTAGGACGTTTTTTCTTCCATTCACAGATCGGCAACATCCGTTAGGTAGGAAAAAAGTTTGTATTTCCGTTCATGCTATACATATATGGTATGTCAAAGCAGAAAATTTTTTTGATATATATTTTCACCCCTTCCATTAGAAAAGAGTAAATATAAACAAGTCTACCGATACAAAGCTCGGATATTCGTGGTCGATGCCGCGACCACGAAACTGCGTCTCTCCAGTGACAGCAACGACTATGTATCATCGCAAACATATCAATATCCATTTAATGTAATTCTATGACAGTGGGCAAAACAAGGGAATGGGGTTAATTCATTACGGATTTTGCACTATGTGGTTGTACAAGGCAATTTTGGCTAATCGCCGACGCTGCGGATTACAAATAGCGATATCGATTTGAACTCCTCCTCCGGAGATTTCCCGAGTCGCGATCTTGGTGCTGGTGAGACGGTTTCAAACCGCAAAACGGAATCTTTTTGAAATCGCTACTACGAGTGCAGCTACTATGCCGAAATTAAGGGGTATGTGCTTTTATCCTATTGGGATATATCGCTGACATTTGCCAAGCTCCTGAAGCTCCTTTCACCGGCTAGTCACTCATTCACGATGTGCCATGAGCCAGTTTCGCCACCAATCGGCCTAGCCAAGAGGATAGTTCAAATTTCGCCGCCAGTAATGAACGATTCAAATTTAATAATAAAACATATTTCATATGTTGTGATGGATAACTATTGTATTTGACCACTGAGAACGTAGGGAATTCTTTGGCAATCAATTTTTTTTTTTTTTTTTTTTTTTAAGCCTTGCACAAGTTTCGAGTGACAGGCGAAAGGAAGAAGCATTTGAATTTTTAATTAGGATAATTAAGTAACGCGAAGGGGCAAATCCACGGCCCCGCACTTTATCCTCTTGTACGAAAGTGTATTTTGCAAATCGATTTACAGTTCAGATTATAGATAGCTATAGACATTTATCATCCTCTATTTGACAACGGCTCTTGGCAACGGCAATCGTCGAATTCGATTCTCAGGTTTGGTCTTCTCGAAAAATGTTTTTCGCTGCTTTCCTGTCAAAGTTAGTTGAAATCGGAGTAAACATGTTAGTGCTGTAACCTCACTGAAGAGGTATAGCGTTATAACTTACTTTCTCACAAGGCGTAGAATCAATCAATGCTTCCAACTAGAAGTAATTGTACTGGTGTATCAAGTCCTTTGATTTGTGATCCACCTCTTCCAGTTCGAGGAGCTGGTTGATCACAATCTTGTGTCCGACGCTCGCCGCGTGATAAAATTGAGGTTAGGGTTATCCGAAACCCCTTCCTCCCCCGACGAGTCCCAAACCAAACCCCAGATATACCAAAAGCACGTCTAAATTTAAATTGAAACGTGGGGGTGGCTCCGCCGTCACCATCTCTGGCGGTTGCTCGGGTTTGAAGCTTGAGAGATGGACAGCATTGATACTTCTTGCCGCATTAGAGGATGAAAGCGAAAAAAGCATGTGTTGGAAGCAGATACGAGGGGTGTGGGGAAGGAAAAGTAAAATTTTAGCGCTGCACAGGCCTCCTCTTGGCATTGCCTTGGATCACGGGGAGCGAGCGGGATTGCGAAAGACCGGGGCGGGAAGCTTAATTCAACCACGTTCCATGCATTACCACTAAGAAATTTCGGGGGTCGCCATTACTGCCACTGCTAAACTACTCCTGCCTTAGCCGCCCCGCTGTCACCGCAGCCACAAATCCAGAATTTCATTACAGAACCTCCCTCGCATGTGCGCTTTTTCAAAGAATATGCGGCAGGGTTGAGGTATGTATGGATGTGGTTCCGCACCCGCTCTTGTCCCCTCGCTGACCGCCTCCCGTTGTTGGCTGTCATCTCGCTTAGCGGCGACAACTCAACCTTCTCGCATGCGACTGGCGCGCGAAGCCTAGGTATGCCCCGTTGGGGTGGCAACGTGGGGCTCGAGAATGACGACGTTGAGGAAGGGATCGATAATTCCGACGGATGGACATAGCACGCTGACATCGAGATATTTCAACAAACCGCGGACGCCAGTCCGTCGAGGATGAAGTGTGAACCGGGTGCGGTGAGCTTGCGGAAGCGCCCCCCAAAGCTATAATATTTTCTTTTTCTTTCTTTTTTTTTTTTTCTTCTGTTCTTTTCTTTTCCTTTTCTCGCGTGGTTTTAGAGCATAGCCGCGTGGCTGCATCTCGTTTATTCCTTCCCTAGTCTTGTACTAAACTAAAAATATAAATTGGATTTCCCTACCCCGTTCCTGGTTCATCCTCTGCTCAACATGCACCTTCATTAGCTCCACTGCTTCCTCTATGGCCTTCCTCTTCTTTTCGATAAGCTTTTTATCAACCGATTCCGTTTCTTCATCTCTGCTTTCCGCAATTTCTTATCCCTTGGTCTAAGAACACAGAGCTCTCTAACAACGCATACCTTACGAACGGGAGGGTATACCCCAACATAATCGCCGCCGTGTACGGAATTGGTAAGATAACGGCCGGGACACTGATCCTCTGACCCAACCGTGACCAGGTCCCACTAATTATTACGCCGTCTTTACTTCCAGTATCGCCAACAGAAACTGCGAGCCCGAGGCGAGTATTCTCGAATACCTTTCGACTTGCCCGGATAGTCTACGACACGCCTCCCAATAGCCCCAACATTCCTTCGGCAACCAAGCGAGTCCCCTTTCCAGCCTTGCGCTGCGGTTTCGTCAGTGATTTGGAGCCGATGGGCGTGCCGATGAAGTAAGTTCTCCCCCATTGGAATCCGAGAGTTCGGTGGCCGACGAAAGTTCCGCCGCCGACGAGAACTCCAGCGGAAGCTTTGATAGTCCAGGATTCACTTGCTTTGCATCACCTCTTCAATCTCCTTTGGCTATAGACTTTCAGGTAGCTGTATAGTATTTATATAAGTATATATATGTTCCTTTTTCTAATGTTAACTGCGCCTGCGCCTATACGGCTAACTTGAATGATCCTAACTGTCCTAAGTTTTTCGAAACCAAACAGGTAGAAAGAGCTAGGAATGATAGGAATACGATGATGGGTAGATTTAGGTCTCTCCTCCCCTCCCTTTTATTGGATCTGGAATAGCAAGTATATTTTTCTGTAATCCCTTTTGCTGTGTTTCTAGTTGTCTGCAGTTTTCGTTAACCCTTCCTCCCTTTTGACGCTAATTTCTATGCATCAAAAGTTCTCTGTTTTCAAGTATTGTTTGGTTTACCTCCCTATTTGCTAGGCTTTTTCTTGCGGTTTTCTGGTTTCAATTCCTATATTTTTCCTTGCTTCAGTGGATACTACACTGGGTTTCAAACCCCTACACTAGTTCCCCTTTTTTTTTTTGTAATTTTTTTGTCCTTCAATCTCTTCATTGTTGGCCTGACTTTGTGATTTGTACATGTACATGTATATAATTTTTGCTTTTTGGGATGCCACCTGTAGATTGGGTGTGGCGTTGGTTGAGGAGCTTTTGTACACCATACCTGAATTGTTGCATGCAGAGTTTTGTACTGAAAAATACGATGGTACTCTCTCTCCTTCATCCTGTCCTTGGTTAGAACTTCAAGGGAAAATTGGAAAAGTCCACATGTGCTTGCCACAGCTAGCAATGATACCGTGATTTAATCTCCATAATAGTTGCTCAAAATTAGGAAACCATATCAATCCAAAAGCCAGTAGAAATGTTTTGCCTAGAATAGTTGACCACATGAAGGTAAGTGGTGATAGAAGTATCCATCAAATGACCATTAGAACGCGACGTTTTTGTTTTCAAGTTTGTAAAGTAAAAGTACATCACATGTGATCATAGAAGAGCTGACTGGTTGGGAAACCGTTTACATCCACCCACCAGGACTCGATGGAGCCAAGACATACATTCATGTTCCTGTACTAACGTATTTGAGGGAACTCTGGCTTCGTGTGGCGCTCGCTCCGCTCACTTGAGGCTATGCCCCCTGGGTCCCCCTTGATTCATAGCTAAATACATAAATAATAATAAATTACAATTTCCCCAGTGAACAACAATCACTCCGCTTCGCTACGTGAGGCTCCGCCCCCTCTTTCGCTTCGCTCAAGGGGTCCCCCGTGAAAAATAGAAGTATTCCCTGATAATTAATTAGTTACAACAAACAAATCTCCCTGGAAAAAAGTACTCGCCTTTAATCATTCACAATGCCTCCCTTGCTCAATGCTTCGTACATGCAGTCCACTAGAATCGAATAGTCCTTAATCCACCTCTCTTTGTCTTGGCCCATAGTATCAAACATTACGTCCATCTTCTCTGTCATCTGAAACATTCCATCGTATTTGAGCATTCGCCAGGTATCTCCCGTTGTAACGAAACCGTAAACAATGCCTCCATCATTGTTGTCTTTTGGGTCTTTCATTGCCAACAAACACTGTTTCATCGCCTCTCCGAGAGATGACCTCTTTGCTTCCATGACGATGACGAACGTTTCTTTACCCACCGAAATCCGGTCCATCACAACAAATTCCTCTGTGCCTCCTGTCTCATTGTCTGTGGATATTATCTCTTTCTCCCTCACTAACCGTAGTCGTTTGCGTTCGGTCTTGTGTCTGAAATCAAAGAGGATTGGACCGATGATAGCATAAACCAAGTCGCTAACGTTGGCTTCTTTGAAATCGGCATTCGCTTCAGTAGGATATCCCTCGTTTTCAAGGCATTCCACTAGCCGGTCATAAACCCTCTCCTTGATGGAATCCGTCCCATACTTTACGTTTCCCAACATCGTACCGACAGTTATAGCGCTGACCTCATCGATCCAAAGGCCTAGTCTCTGCTCTGCTTCTCGAATGGTCATCCTGGAATACGAAGTAGCCCACTTCGTCTTTCTCTTCGGCTCGGCGTTATTGTCACCCATTGTGATTATCCGTCGGAGGATCGTACTCTCGTAGGTGTTCGTAGATATTCTTAGATGCTCGCTCGCCTTGTCACTCGTAGATATTCGTGTTCGATCGCTGGTTGCTGAATCGAAAGGTTGAAGGGACTCCGTCACTTCTCCCAGAGCGAGGCGGGAACCCCCTCCTCTTAAACTAAATCTTCGCTTAGCCTAACCCTGCGCCACATCACTGTGTCATCGTTCCGCCAAGCCTAAACTGCAGCGATGCTGCAAGTTCGCCTTGGCGGAACGTAGACACAGAGATGTGGCGCAGAGGTAAAACGGGTAGCGTGAGGCTTGGCCACGGTCGCGTTTTGTCTATAAGTAGGGGAGTATCCCCCGCACTGGTGACGAAGCATCCACCAGCACATTTACAGAAACACGGCGACACTCGGAGCATCTACGAAACATACAAGAGTACGATTTGAATACGATGGGTGATGATGACGGAAACCAGAAGAAGCGAAAGTCCAAGTGGATTACGTCCTATTCCAATATGACCGCGGAAGATGCAAATAAGAGACTAGGCTTCAGAATTGATTCACTCATAGGGATCCCGGTTGAAAGAATGTTGGCGGGAGCACAGTATCGACTCGAAGAAGAAGTTTTCTTGAAGAAAATCAGGAAGAGGGTTTATCGTCGGATAGTGGAAATTCTTGAAGCCGAAGGATATCCTACCGAGGCGAATCCGAATTTCAAAGAAGCCAGCATCAACGACTTGGTTTGCGCTACCATCGTTCCCATAATCGCCGCCTTTAGACGCACCACCGGACGCAATAGCATACGGTTAGAAAGGGAGAAACAGATTATCTCCATGGACTCTACGGCGGGCGGCTATGAGGAATTTGTTGTAGTGGATCGGGTTTCTGTGGAAGAAGAAAAGTTTATACTCATAGTAGAGGCAAAGAGACCTTCGCTGGGACAGGCTATGAAACAGTGTTTGCTGTCATTGAAAGATGCGAGAGATAACAATGCTGGAGGTGAGATGTATGGGTTCGTTACAACAGGGAAAAGTTGGCGAATGCTCAGATACGATGGTACATCGTTTCAGATGACAGAGGAGATGGTCGTACTATTTGATACAATGGGTGAAGACAAAAAGAGATGGATCAACGACTATTCCATTCTTGTGGACTGCATGTACGTCGCATTGAGCAACGGAGGCATCGTGGAGAAATGATTGAAGGTGAGTCTGGTGGAGTTTTTTTCCTGGGGATTTGTTACTAATTTATTATCAGCGAATACTACTATTTCTTAGGGGGACCCATTGAGCGAAGCGAAAGAGGGGGCGGAGCCTCACATAGCGAAGCGGAGTGATTGTTGTTTACTGGGGGAATAGTTTTTCTGCTGGGCGAAGGATTTATTTTGTTGTATTTATTTTCATCGGGTTTTTTTTTATTTTTATTTGAATTGATTCATACTATTTTATCCGGGGGAACCCCTGAGCCTTCGGCTCAGGGGGGTGCGAAGCACCTCAAGGAGCGGAGAGACGCGATAGGGACGTGAGGGAAGCGAGAGTGAAACGAAGCGTAACGGTGGCGTGGATTGAAGCGAAGCCTCCCCACAGCCTGCCGATAAAGACCTATTTGGCGCGAAGCTGTCTTTATCATGGAACGGTGGTGGTATATAATTGAGATTCTACCTGAAAAGCGACGGTCCCGCGCGCCGGACCGTCGCCGCGTACCGCCGCGCGCGACCGCACCAGCCACCCTCGCCAAGGTAAAGTACATTAACGATCGAAAAAAAAAAAAAATTTAAGTGAAGTATATGCGGCGTATGCGTAGCGATGCATTAGTAAGCGTGTAGGGTGTAAATGCATACATAAACCAGTAAATACATGCCCCACCCGCAGAAGCATCGAAACAAGAGCCCACGATATATCAAATGCCATCACGAATCTCCAAGAAAAAGGCGTGTACGGCCCGCGGACGCCGTGCACACAAAGAATCCACCCCCCAAAAATTGACTCTGAAAAGAGCCAATACAAAAAAACCCGCCTGGCCCAAACCTGCCCCGCCCAAACCTGCCCGCTACGAAAAAGGCAAAGCCAGTGGCACGCTTGACGCGTGCCTCTGCGCGACGCAAGCGAACAGAGTCAACAGACTCTGATCTCTCAAATCTCGATGATGAGGAGCTAGCCCAGCTCCAGGTAGAGGTAGGGGCAGGGGTAGGGGAAGGACTAGAGGCTGCAGCAGAGGAAGAGGAAGAGGAAGAGCATGTGGCTATAGAGGGGGAGGAAATTGATAGGGAAGAGGAAGAGCAAGAAGAAGATAATGGCCTTAGCCATTATGAAAAGAGGTGGGGGAATGTTGCCCATGGGACGAAGTCCTATCCACCTAAGCTCCTAGGCAGTGAAGAAGATGAGGTGAAAAAGTTGCGGTTAGTTTTTTTTTTTCTTTTAAAATGTATAAATAATTATGTATATATTTGTTCAATTATCTATATTTTTTTTTTATTTATATTTATATTTATATTTTTTTTTTTTCTATCATATTAATTGATAAGTATAGTAAGCATTTTTGGAATCACTGGCAACTCACTATACCGCGCTGCTACTACTGCCAAGTAACAAGGGAAAAAATGCATACCCTGTCACTTAACACTTTACAAACCCTAGAAGAATTGCTCCCCTATGGCTATTCATATACAGCTTCTAAGCTACAGTTATGGCTAGTCAATAAAGGAATAATTATGGGGAATATATTATAGCCATAGTACCAAGGCCCACATGCGATAATAGGTTATGTTAGTTGAGCACCCTTTAGTGAGTATATCCTGTTCCTCTGCAGGTAAGGACCATGCAAGAATGGGCTCTACCCTAAACACTAGGAAATGTAGCACCTCTATCAATATGAGTTAGGATGTGAGTAATCCATTATCCTCTGATAAGCATACCTTACATAATCGGAATAACTTGAGTAACTCCTATGACTTAATCACTTGTAGTTGGTATGACTCAAGCTGATCGAGCTAGTATCGTATAATGACGATTAACCCCACAATTGGCGATGTGTTGCTTATACCAAGATGCTGATCAATTCTATTATGACTCCTATGAATGTTACAATTAGGTCAGATGATAATAGAATAAGTCATGGAGGTTCTAAGGGATTCTTTTAGGTTATATTTCTTATATAATCTCTTATGTTATTGATGACTGTTACAGTTCCAAGGTACCATGGACTTATGCGATGATAGACTAGTACTGTTAATGGTGCATATCTCATGAGGTAGAATAACTCAGTAAAACACAAGTAGGCATGAAGCTATAAGTATTACTGAGTGAACTCAGATATCTCAACTTATTCTTCTCAACTAAACAAGTGCTTTCCTACGTCTACTAGAGATGGAACGTAGAAAAATAATAAGTCGCAAAGATAAGGCGAAATATATTCTTAAGCCTCGAAGTTAGTCTCGAAGCTAAAGAAGGAAGGAAGGAAAGACAAGAGAGCGTCGAAACTCTATTCCCATTTACTAGATAACTATCTATGTATACACTTTCCTCCAGTGGGGCATCTTTTTCACTAACTTAATAGGATGGACTAACTGAGGAAAGGAAATAAAACGAGCAACATGGCCAAGAAAAAAGGAAAAAAAAAGGTAAAACTGAAAAGAAAAGGCCTCCACACCTTCCGCTGAACTTCCGCATCCTTCCGAGAAAAATAGCGATAAAAGGGAAAGGGTAAGAGCCAAAAAAGAGAAAGAAAAGAAAAGAAAGAAAAACCTCCTCCTCACCTTCTACTCTCTCTACTCTATTACTATCCAGGGGGACTCCGGCGGTCCTTGTTTAGGGGGGGGCCTTCCCAGGCCTTTCTCGACTAGCTTTTTCCACTCATCCGGGTTTTCGTATAGCAGGGTCCTTATGTCCGTGGGCCTTCAGATTTGTTTGTTCGGGCTATGCAGTGATGGGCATTCGAGGAGAAAATGTTCAACTGATTGTTTTTCGCTGCAAATACAGATGTTGTGCTCTCTGTCCCAAGGTTTGAAGTTGGGGATATATGCATGTCCCGTTCTGAATGGGTAGGCTTATGTCGCGGTGAACCGTGGGAGATGATCGTATTTGTCAGCATACGGTTCTTTTTTGTTTGTGAGGTCGGTCATCTTGTTTTTGAGAGTGGTCCGGATCCTCCGCTTTATCGTGCTCCTGGTTATGACTTTTTTGTGTCTTTACGTTTTTGTAATCTTTGACTCGGATGCTTTCTTCGCTTCTAGGTCGGCTTCCTCATTTCCTTTTATTCCTTGGTGCACTGGGACCCAGTCCATGTTCGCTGCCATACTGAGATCTTCTAGGGTCCTGTTTTTCTGGAATATTTCTTTTACGATGTGTTGGGTGTTGGAGGGATAGGGGTTTTGTACTACTTTCAGGGCTGCTTGGGAGTCGCTTAGGATGGTGAGCCTTTTTATGTTTCTTCGTTTTTCTTGGAGGTTTGTCGCTGTTTCGAAAGCGAGTCTTATGGCTTCAAGTTCGCCGTCGAAGACTTGGAACCCTAGTCCTTGTCCTTTGCTGATCCTGAGGATTTCTTTTTGTCTGAGGTATGTGACCAGTCCTATCCTGACTTGGTTTGTGTCCCCAACCTGGGACGCATCTGTGAAGATTGCGAGATGATCTTCTTCGAACGATCGTGGGAAAGTTTCCATCTGTTCTTTCTTTTCTTGGAATTTTGCGAGCCTGGGTTTTCCTTGTGTGCTTATCGGCCAGGCACTGGTAGGGGGGGCTAACTTATTGTAGGTAAAGGGTCTGTCCCCTAGTTCTTCTCTTATTGTCCAGAGCATTGCGTCTATCTGGGGCATCCTTGTCATAGACTAGGTGTTGCTGAAGGTTTTGCAGTTCCACATCGGGGTTCTGGGTGGTCTTGGTGTCTTGTTTAGTCTGTCTGGTAGATGGGGTATCCGGTTGTAGATTGGGTGCTCCTTTCCTAGCGCTAGGATTCTTACTCTGTAGTTTTTCTGGTACCTTTGGATTTCGATCTCGGGGGTGTTCAGTCCTGCCTCGGTGACAGCTTTGCGATTGTTGGCTATTCTGAACATTCCGCAGGCCCATTTGGCTGCCTGACTGGATCCTTTTTCTAGGATTTTCAGTGCCTTCTCTGTGACCTGGTTTGGGTGAAAAGTGTCGGCTCCATAGTACAGCGCTATGTTACGGCAGGTGTCTTCGGATATGGGAAAATAGCTCGGTAAAGTGCAAGTGCCACTCAACAGAGAAACGTATTACTGAGTAAACTCAGATATCTCAACGTGTTCTAAGTCTGGATCCACAAATACACTTTCCTACGTCGTAGTGAAGAGAGAGAAGTTTTAAAGCGTTGTTAAGAACGAATATATTCTTAAGACTCGTAGCTAGTCTCTAGACTGAAGAGAGAAGAGAAGGAAAGAACATAAAGCAACCAGGGGGGGGGGTAATTCATTTTTATTCTTTATGGTCGCGTAAGCGACCATCTACAAAAGAACATCCTCGTATAACTATGGAAAGCTATGAAGTAATAAAAAAACATCTCCTCCGAAAAACACAGAAAAGTAGTGCAAAACAAACTAACATAAGTGGAAAAGAGTCCGTACAGTCAAATCCAAATCATCGTAAGAAGGGGCAACATCCTCCGCAAGAAAATCCGATACATCAGACAAACTACTAGAGGGACTAAGGAAAGTAGAAGGGGGGGTAGCTGATCCGTCAACCGGAGCTACCTCTGTGAGAGGTTTCCAATCTAAAAAACTTCTGTACGGCCCACACATGGAACACGGGCTGGGCGGTACAAACATGAAGATGATGATGATGATGATGTTTCATTTCGTTTTGTAGCTTACTAGACTAGCTCTTCACTAACCTAACTACAGGGCCGTCCGCATGCAGTCACCGACTATGGCGTGTCACCCCGAAATAAAACAAAGGAAAAACAAAGGAAAATGTATCACCCAAAAAAATCCTCCGCCAAGTACCTGCACACAGCGAATGACTAGTTACATGATAAAAGAAAGTATCGTCCGTCTCCTCCACCCGTAAACTTCCTCCACTAGTTCCGTGCGACGAGGGGACTTTAGGTGTCGTGTTGGCGCCGGCGGGCGCAGTCGCAGAAGCTAAGCGAGCCGG